>JAOXYH010075620.1:0-10895 GCA_028566455.1 Botula fusca
ATGAAAGCAAAATAAAAAATAAAAACCGCCCGCCTGCACCATTTCCAAAATAAAAAGGCCTGAGAAACAAACAATTTTTTTGAATGGCCAAAACATTCTCACTTAAATGAAAAAACTTTGATATATACAGTAATAAGATAGAAAATCAGTATAATAAGTGTCGGTATCAAAGTTCCATTTAAAATGGTCTTTCTCTCACTTTGAATATGTATTTAACAACGATGTACAGCTTTCATGTGATGTAAAATGGTTTTTTTTGCACAGCAGCTAAATTTCTATGAAAAAAATTAGAAAAAATAAATGATAATCCCTGAGTTAGCTTATTATTATTTCTACTCAATTAAATTGATTGCAACATTAAACATAAAATTACATCATATTTTCACAAAGGAAAATAATCATTACAAAAACACAACCACTAAAGACATCTACTATGATAGGTACGTTAAACAAAATATATCTTTTTGAGATCAAAAGAAGACAATATTTACACATGGTTATCTTCCGAAATAAAATACTTGCATAATATCAGAGAAATAATCACCTGAAAGACCAAGGAGATTTCTCTCTTTTTTTTTCATGTCTACATGTCAGGCAATGGCCAATCTTTGACAAGTACTTGATATAGATGTGGTGTTAAGTGTGGTGTTAAGTGCAAATGTAACAGCAGAAACTAGTACATCCGACGTTAAAAGCTAGAGTGATATCTGGACATGTAGAAAAACAAAGTGTGATACATTTCATATTGACTTTGATGCATCGGATGATATCGGAGAAACAATCACCTGAAAGACCAAGGAGATTGCTTTTTTCCATGTCTACATGTCAGGTAATGGTCAATCTTTGACAAGTACTTGATATACTGGTATATGTCGTGTTAAGTGCATCTGTAACAGTAGAAACTAGTACATCGGAGGTGAAAAGCTACGGTGATATCTGGACATGTAGAAAAACAGTGTGATACATTTCATATTGATTTTAATGCATCGGACGATATCGGAGAAATAATCACCTGAAAGACCCAGGAGATCTCTTTCTTTTTTTTCCCAAGTCTACATGACAACTGTTTGAGTTGCATATTAAATAAATAAAGCCCCCCCCCGCCCCCTTTCCAAAAGAGTATTGCTGACAAACAGATAGTGTGGAACAGCTTCTAGGAGGTTCCTACACTTGCTTCTGCCAATGGCAACGCAGGTAAAAATGATTTGCTAGGATTTCATGTCGTTGGGTTGTAGTCTTATTGACCAAAACCACATTTCCTATATTGTTTATATTGTGTGCTTTATTTATGACCATGTGACATTGTAAGGATACTGCTCAGATGTTACAGACATGACAGGTCATCCAGGTCTTCCATGTGACTTGTTCTCTTCTAAAAGTTTCAAAAATATACAACAAAATGTGTTCACTTCAGAAAATATTTGTATGACATTGTTTACTTTTTAAAGATACTAAGCTAGCTCTGGCCCTGTGGTCATAAAAATTTTGAGTATGAGTTTTGTCCTCAGACTCAAATTTTAACCAATCAAAATGCTTGAAATGCTGTTTCAAGAATGATTTTTGTGCCCTGCACACTGAGTAAAGTTTTATGACCGTGAAGCCTGGTTTCTATTCTAATGAATTCTTTTGGTTTTTATAAACATATCTGGTTACCATAGCAACTACTAGTTACACTGTTTGGTAATGCCAAAATGACATTCATGGGTTAGTTAACAATCAATTACTTGAGATTAGCATACTGTAACTTGATGTAAAAAACAAACTCTTGCATTTTTTCTACATATAGCAAAAAAAGCTTATGCATGCATCAAGCATTAAAAATACTATATGTGGTCAACCTATATAAGCAACAAAATGTTACAAAATGAACTTGTACGTCCCTTATGATCTGAGATCACCTCCTTTTACAACTTTGGATGGGACATAACACTGTGCCGCTTAACATCATCTCTAGCATAATTAATAAAATATTTGAGATTTTGTGGTTTTGACAATATGAACACTTAAAATCGGCCCTTTCAGTGAAAACTTTACAGCGTTTTTTTCAATAGGGCATGATTGAAAATAGATGTACTGATCACATGATTGGTAAAAATTCACAGTTGTTAGTCACATGACCTTCATCTGTTTACATTAACATATTCTACATCAGAATGTTGGTCCACTGCATCAGATAAAGGTATGCTTGCACTCATTGCTTCATCATATGATGGCGGTAATACAGGTGGAGTCTTCTGGTCACCTGACCCTTTATCTAACAGATGAGATTCGGAGGGATTATATTCATAATAGATCTCTGGATCTGTAAAAATAAAGTAAAATTTTTAATATAATAAAATAAGTTGTGACATAAATGTTTCAAAATTCAAATAAAAAACACATATAGTCAAACCTGTTTTAAGAGGTCATCTTTGGAATGGACCACAATTGACCTTACAAATGAGTGACCTGGTAAGAGTTCTGGTTGTCTTGACCCTCCTATCAATAAAATCGCCTGTACACCCTTGCTTTACTAAAAACACATTTTCAAAAGAAGGAAGAACAAAGTACTTTGGAACCTGTCTTGATAGGCAACCTTAGGGAACATCAAAAAGTGGTCGTTCAAGACAGTTTTTTCTTAAAAGAGGTTTATTATATATAGATTATGAAAATTTGTGACATTTCTAAACACTCCTGAATGTAAAAGCAGGACGACGCAGGACCAGAGGACGGAAAAAGTGATCCCTATGTGTCATGTGACACAATAAAGATATTGAATAACAAGAGTTGACACGCACAGATGTCTTGCCTGCCTCTTGCAAATTGGGTAAAGTGCATCATCCTGTCAGACTGATATGTGTATCTTACAGTGAATTCATATACCAAATATTGTTGCCCCACCATGTTTAGTAACTAAGAAATTGGCATAATAACAAAAAGTTGACTCTGGTCATTGGAGCTTGACATTCAAGTCAAGGTCAGGTGACACCTGTAAGACATATGCACCTTGGAATGTATTCATATACCTGTATTGTCAATCCACCATGTATAGTTACTGAGAAACTGACATAATCACGACACTTGACAATCGTCACTAGAGCACAAGGGTAAGGTCAAGGTCAGGTGACAAGTGCAGACTGGCAAGCATCAAGAAGCATCTTTAGATCAAATATGGTAGATATAGGTATTACAGCTGCTGAGAAATGGACTTAATCATGAAAATGTGACACAAGTCAGTCAAGCATGAAATTTAGGCCAAGGTCAGGTGACAGCTCTCAGACTGGCGAGGAATGTATGGATCGAATATGGTGATTGTGTGTATTATTGTTGCTGAGAAATGGATTTGATCATGAAAATGTGACACAAGTCACCCATGCATGAAAATGACGTGAAGCTCAGGTGGCAGGTGTCAGACTGACATGTGCACCCCCCAAGAAGTATCTATACAACAAATATGGTGGGTCTAGCTATTACAGTTACTGAGAAATGGACTACATCACGAAAATGTGACGCAAATTTTACAAATGTTTAAAAAGTCAATGAACCATGAAAATGAGGTCAAGGTCATATGGCATGTATATTGCTGGAAAGTCTATAGCATAAGGTATCTGTGCACCAAAAATCTAATGTCTAAGTATTATAGTTTCAAAGTTATTAAGGTTTTAATAAATGTTTATACTGTCGCCGGACAGTAATCCCTATGTCTCGCCTTCAGCGACATTCGTCGCAGGCAAGACAAACAGTCAGTGGAGCTTTAAAATGACTTCAAGGTAAAATGACACATGCCACCATGACCTGTAACTACTTATAATAGGGCGAACTAAACATCGTAGCTCTAAACTGTTTGGTTAGTGCAATATAGGGCTGATCTCAGAACTTTCAAAGTAAACATCCCAAAGCATTGTCGTCCATTGCGAGACACTGAAAATCTCACATTACAATGCTCCTTATTTTCATTAATAGATTTTGAGAAAAACAGCTATTTCCAATTGTGTGTTTACATTTTTTCAATTGTTTAAGTATGTTGAAGTTGAAAGTCTCATCATATACAGTTGCAATGATGTCATTTAGATTTAAGCATATAGCTTGAAGTCAAACGTTTATCAGTCTATACTAGAAATTCTTGGAAAGTTTTCTCGAAAAATGACATGATAAGCAACTCTTTAGAAATATTCGCACCCGGAATCAATATCTTAACGGCAGTGATGTGTTAGTTGAGGTTCAATCTATGTAACTATTTCTTGGATCAGTGGACGTATATTTGAAATATATTTACGTTATGTTTCAGGAGTTACGGAGCAGATTCTGGCAAAGACACCTTCGTCAAAAACACTACAGGAAATATCAAATCACATAGGCGACAAAGCAATACAGTTAGGAATAGAGCTTGGATTGAACATTTCGGAAATACAACAAATAAGGCACCAGTATAATCTTAAACTTTTGGAACAAACAAAGGAAATTTTCCGTAGATGGAAACAACTCCAGCAGCCAAATCCAACTTATGAGATTCTAGCAAAAGCTTTGTACAGAATCGGTGTTATTGGATGCCTACGTGAACTCATTTTGGAATAGGAACTTTTACGTGAATTAAAACAATTCAGCAGCCATTACAATATCACCGATATAACATATTTTGCGTTATATTTTTTATAAATAGCAATTACTTAAACTTTGAAATAGAGTTTTTCACAAACTTGAAACAGACGAGATTTTTGCGTCATTTTGATATATCTTATATGAATGATCTCTGTAAGTAAACTAAGTGAATAAATGTTTTTGCAAAGTGAGTGTTTTTATACCTAGGCTTCCACTATGCTAAGACTTATCATATGGATACAGCTGATAACAAAAAAGTCTATTATAAAACCTCAGGCCAACGGTACTCCTATGCATTATGCTTCCTCTGTAACGAAACTACTAGCACAATATAACTTAGATACAAATGAAAGTTCTGTGAAGAACACTCCCAGCAACCAATCAATCAATAACGCTTTTACGTTTTTAACATAAACATGAATGAAGAACGTAATTTAATGTTTTTAATATAAAACTATAGATCTGGTAATTTGGAACTATGAAAATCTGTAACAAAATAATAAAAAGTCACATATCACATAAAAGTATAGAAAGAGCTTGAAAATGGCTCGCATTTTAAACGCTAGCCGATTTCGCAAAGACCAAGAAATGTCCAGTACACAATTCTTGCCTTAAGATGTCAATCAATACAAAGTAAATTTTTGCTGCCTTTCTTCGATGGAAGTAACTCAGCAAGTGAAACAAACTTCCTATATCTACTTATGCTCTGCAGAAAAATATAAAAAGAAACTCGATACAAACTTTGTGAATTTATTCTCTCCACCATAATATCAAAAATGTGACATCGGAATGTATATTACTTCAAAAACCAGTTTAGTGCCAGTCGGTGTAAGTTTTTTACCTCTAAATTTGCCAGTTAGTACTGGATATATTGAATCATTAAAAACATTTTGTGTCGCTTATTATGGGCAAGAGATTGCAAAAACGCAAGGAATCTTTTAGGATTCATGTAAATGTCAAAAAATATCTGGACGCAAATATGTGCATTCAGACTATAAAATAATAAATGGTATTTGTTGACTGAAGAATTCCAGTAAACTTTTAATAATTAGGTACACCGGGGATAATTATTTAATTTGATCAAATTTTTACTAATATACTGACATATTTTGCGTTTTTTTTTCCATTTTTGTCGAACAAGAACGGCAACCTATGTTTATCAATATATCAAACATCGACCAAATGCAATTAGATAATTGTCAGAGTTTTACTTCAGATATCATCATCCTTTCATCTGTAGCTGTACACGGCATTGCCACTAAAACACCAACGATACAATGAAATTCAAGAATCAACGGTACTGTTTATTCAGATTTTACTTTACATTTCTCCTTTTTTGTCATTCTATTAAAATAAAGTCTATCTTTTTGTAAGAAAAAAGCATATATTTTGCAAAACTTTATTAATATAAAAATACGTGAACTGCGATCATATCAATTATTTAAAATCTACTCATAGCTACTTATTTTTATTGCTGGAAGTCGTTTATGTGTTAATCTCTGTTTTATACCCTACAATGCAGATTGTTTAGAAACTGGATGCTTACACCCTCAAATTAAATAATTGAATTTCTCTCATAAAAACATTTAACATTTTATATCTAAGTAAAATGTTTTACAAACTTTTTGTTGGATATATTTATCTTTATTCGTACAAAAAAGGACATAGCAATTAATCTTGTTTCCACAAAGTCATCGGCACAAAAATGGATTGATTGATTAATTAATTAATTAATTAATGAGAGTTTAGCGTCCAGTTAGCATTATTTTAGCTCTATTCAGGTCAAGAACAAGTTAATATTTCAAAAATCTTTTAAACATAAGCGTGGGTGGGATAACCGGGGTAATGAGATTTGGCTGTCAATGAAAAAGGGGAAAGACGGGTAATGGCTTGAAATTTAGTCTTCTATACTGTCCCAAGAGATCTGCTCTTATCGAAATATACAGAAGGGATCTTTACCCTGAATGGAGCGTGGCGTTTCTCCACATAGTTTGTTTAAAATGGTTCCGTTTTACGACCTGGCTACCCTGTATCGACAGGGTATTCCTCTATCCACCATCGTGGGGACGAGTCCGGACAGCTCTGTAGACGGAGTCCCTGAGAAACGACTCAGGTGCCAAATACAACAACTGATTAAAGGGTCTAAAATTACTTTTCGTAAATAGCACAAAAAGAAATTACAGTGAATCTTATTTTTTGTGAGCCATCGGAAAAAATGGATCAAAAGAATTAAAAACGTTACTTTTTTGAAAGGAACAAAAAAAGACATAGCAGTGAATCTTGGTTACGGGGAGCCACTGGTATAACCCTACATGTATAGCATTATTCTAAATAAGGTTGAAATAAACACTATACAGGCAAATACAAAGGGACCAATCACATGGACTAAAATGTATATTCTTGAATGTTAAAAACTCGGAAGACACTAAAATGGGAACCTCATGTTTATGTCAAAACATTACCGTGATCAATACACTAGTGTACCAAACAGAAATTGTGATTTTGTCTAGTGTATTTGTACCCTAGTACTCCATAAAAAGGCAGTTATAAAACGGTCAGAAAATATGCGATATTTTAGCATGCCACCTGCTTTTTAATATCTTACCCATTGATGTCCATTTTATTGCTACACATGTAATTTTCATGCTTTTTATATGTTATTGGTCTAGAATAAAATTCATACATTGGAAATATTTTTGACTTTCTTTACTACATAATATAAAATTGCCAAATTGTGATTCTGTTTATTTCAATTTTTTTGCCTAAATCTTTTAGAAATCGAATCTGTTTCTCTTCATTCAGGGTTGAAATAAATGTATAATCAACCAAAACAGTGATCCAACCAGAAAACAACAGCACACTTTATTGATTCAAAATGAATATACCAGTAAGACACAATTGTCTGGCTTCGGACAAACACTGCATATCAATTTCATACTATTTATGACATTCTAACCTTGCCCGTTATTTCTTGGATAATACATGACATAAATAAAGTCAGAAAAGGCTTACTATAGAAATTCGAATAAAACAAGCTGGATTATCAGTATCATGTCACTGGAAAGCATGGGGCATATAGAGAAAATGGTATTGCATGGCTGACAAGAAAATGTCATATAAATAAAAGAAACGTGCATGTGTGGAAAAAAAATAAAATGCGCACGCTGGATATTTTTGTTTAAGATAAAGCGATTGATAAGTGCAGGGGAAAGCAAGACTTTCTGGTTCCTGGTGCAACCCATCATTTCCGAAGATAATATCTGTACCAAGCCAAGAGTGTGACGGATACTTTCCGGCTGTTTTGGGGTATTTACGTGCCTTGGGCCCAACTTACCAGAGTGCCGTATTTTCGTCGTGTCATTTCCCTTGGAGTTGCTATATAGCATTTTACGATGGAAATTCACAAGAGCCATCCATAGTTAGCCCATAATTAACAATAATTATTTCTGTAAACACTTTTGATGCCGTTCTCCGCCAAAATAATATGGACGGTACGACGCAAAATGGCCCAACTTTCATCCTGGAAAGAAAGTATATCACCCACGTAAGAAAGTTGCTAATATTCTCCAATTGCACTTAAGGACGAAATTATGGAATGGACATTATCGAGCCTCAAAAGGGTAAATAGCAATGAACTCGACAAACGACGTTCAGTTAATACAACAGTTTCTTTTTACACCGAAAACACTATACTATTTAATAATTTTCGAATAGAATTCACGTAAATACAATTTCCTATTTTAACCTTCTTTGTGAGGAACAAGTCACTGTGGAGTTCTTATTAAATATTAGTCGTTTCTGCCACTTTGTTACACATCACTACATGATTTCTAATGTAAGTATTTCTTTTTCAAGCTTCTTAAATCCTGTATGATTGATTGATTGATTAATTAGAGTTTCAGGATACAATATTTATAACATAACAACGTTTGGAATTCGAATACCGTCGTTCTACATCGAGTGACCGAACTACTTAGTAAATCAAGCGTTCTTTCGCGCACGAGTGATTTACAAGTGTTTTGTTCTGTCATGAGTTGTAAAACGAGGTATTCGAAATCCAATAAGTAGTTATGCTGTTTATTACATTGTTCATTTTCGCATTAACAAAAGAAAACAAAAGAATATATGTTTTATGTCTTTCCGCGCTTGTATAGCAGAGCCCTTGACGACGTCGACTCTAACTTCACCTCCTTGAGTGAAATTCTGACTATATTGGATTTTATTCAACCGAAACTCTCGGTATTTCACCGCTATCAATGTAATAATTCAGCTATATTCAGGACGAGAAGAAGGTTATCAATTCAAAAAAATCTTTAAAAATAAAGGTTGGTGGGATAACCGGAGCAACCAATTGACTGCCACTGGAAAAGGAGAAATGTGAGTAGGGACTGGAAATTTAGCCTTTTATACAGCCCCAAAGGGCCTACTCTTATCAAAATGTATAGAAGGGGTCTTTATCCTGCAAGAAGCGTTGGCCTTTCTCCACACAGTTTGTATACAAGTTAGGGGTTTGAACTTGAAGTTCTGAAAAATAATTCACATACGGCTTGCAAGATATTTTTCGAAATGTCGATTACGTGAATAAAATGTATGTGAATGGTTTGTTTTCATATTACGGAACATAGTTTCCAAAATAATGTGGAAAAATGGAACTGTTCTCTTTATTAATCAGTAATCTACATGTACAGCCGCTTTTGCGAGCCAATGCTCATTTGTTGTGACAAAATTAAATTGTTAGGATTTGTTTCACCAAAGTTTACTCTTCTACTTTTATTCATAAAATATCTGTATAATGAGTTACGATTATAAAAGAAATAATAATTGTCTAATGGTTTGTATATTTTGACATCATTTCGACTGTTCGAATCTACCGCTATTCAACAACTGGTTGAAATAGGCATATATGTTATTTTATAATTTTCTGTTCTATTTATTGAACAGAAATACCGGGAGATAATAGTTGTACAGTATAAATGTTATCTGAATTTGACAGTACGTATTTTGCATTGGGTACAATTGATATGCCGTTAGACAACTGAAACAAAATTAAGATTTATTTAAGCTCCTACATAATATATTTTGCCAATGATGTCAAATTTTTGTTAGGAACATGAAAATGAATATGTCAAAAACTGGAAATAGTCAGAAGAATTGGTGCAGATCATGTGTATTTGCAGATAAACAACAACGATGTTTACACTGAAAGAACAGCTACAAACGTGATAGCATTTCAAGCTATACCATATTCATTTTGATTATTGAATTTTCCTGTAAAATCAAGGAATTTGTTTTTAGTATCATAGATCTATTTTACAAAAAAAAAAATGAATTGTGCAGTTTTACTAGAAAGTGCCACGATCAAAATGAGCAGGATATAGTTTGAAATGTTGGGAATCTTACTGCATTTGTAATGAAGTTCTGTAGATGTAAACATTCTGTTTTTTTGGTTTTTTTTTGTTTTTTTTGTTTTGTTTTTTTTTTCAAATATACATAATTTGAAGTTTTAGATATTAAAATTCTCCTGAAATTTTCCAGACTATTCGACGCGTCATGTGACCTGCCAAATTCATGTCCCTAACAAAATGCTACGTCATTGCCAACATGTTTTTTTTTTATTTACAAACTTTTATAAGGATAAATAAAGCTTACTTTTGTTTTAATAATCCAACGGCACATATCAGTTATATATAATTCACTTTTACGCAAAACCTATGTTGTTAAATTCACCTAAATTTGTCCAGTCTATTATCTCTATACCTTTCCTGTTCTATACAGATAAGACCAGAGAATGACGAAAGACCATAATTGCCAATTTTAACCAGTTGTTGAAGATCGGTAAATTCATACAATCAAATTGGCGTCGGCGGAAGATTATTATAAAGTGTGCAAATCAATAATTTCTCATTTTCTAAATTCATTATACATATATTTAATGAATACACAAAAATGACATTCGGCAATGGAAAATATATAACACGAGGGTGGTACAGGCGGAGTACTATGTGCACGTAGAACGTGAAATAATTTCACGCTAACATGTTGCACGAAATAACCGTGCAAGTGAAATAAACGTCTATGTGGACTTAAAAACCAAAAATAAAAAACCGTCAGCACGTTGCACGAAGTAATATTCATGCACTCTGAACGTAAAAAAAAGCTGTAGCATACATATCAAAAAAAATTTTTTAAATGGACAGACAGCACGGTGAACGAAAATAAATCTGTATCACCCTCAAATACGAGAGTAACCTGTTTAGTCCATTTTATTTAGTAATGCACCTATACTAGAAAAATACAACGAATGAGCAGTGACACAC
>JAOXYH010075730.1:0-10892 GCA_028566455.1 Botula fusca
TATGTCATAGTAGCTTGCAGGAAAGGCGGCGCAAGATTTGCAATCAGTGGAATTGCAAATTTAAATTGGAATGTGTTCATGTATAGTCAGTCCACCATGATAATGTGTCAAACATTAACTGTAGGTCCATAATGGCCCTCAACGTACAGGATTCAACTGGCGGGGGCATCCGTGTCCCCATGGGCACATTCTGCCTTTATTTATAACATATTCTAAGTTTTTCTACATGTTCATATAGACTATTGTTGATTTTGTTGCTTTTAATCTATAGTGCAATATTATTCCCAGGAGAAGCTGCAAATGTTTTTAACGATATATGATTGTCTGTTAATGATTTTCTGTTAACATAAACAAATGAAGTCGTCATGCATATTGAAATGGTGAAAAATTCAATGTACAATGTGAACATGGTAAAAAGTCTACAATGTCACCTCATTGCAACAACTTTACATTCAGAAGCTAATTTTGTTGTAAGTGTTATTCTACGTTAGTTCACAGTTCACAGGACCACGTGTGTTTGCAAATATGCAAGATATATCATGTGTATGATGATAATAAATATTTGATTCATTGCCGCTTACCTTAGCAAGGTCTAGAGCTCTTTGTATACCAGAACTGATGGATTCAGGTACATGTGTTCTTTTTGCTTCTGCCTTCACTTCCATCAGTTGTTTCACGGTTGGATCATACGTATCTCTATATTCTGTTGACATTTTTTTATTCTTGTCTGTAATAAAAGTATCTTTCACATTTCAGGGCATCATAAGATTTAGTTTCACCAGTTTTATGAGGTAGTACAGGAATGCAAGACAGGAGTCCACAAAATACTGTACAATTAATCTTCCGTAAAAATATTTGAAACAGAAGTATGTTATGCCCAAAAGAAGAACTCACTTTTCCTTCAACTATTTCGATTAATATTCGAAATATAAATACTGACGTTTTTAAAGTCATAATTAAGGACATACAAAGAAAGTCTGTGCACTTTCAGCAAAAAATAATAATTATCTGTTTGCGATGTCTTTCATACATTTTGTCAAATAATGAAAAATTGCCAAAATTGATAGAAAGTTCCTATAACGGACATATACAAATTTGCAAGATCCACCTCTTTAGAGAGAAAACTGACGGTCATAAAACTTTCAAGTACGATTTTTCAATTAATTTTGTATTGTATTTTATTGTTTATAGTTGTAACAGTAGACTGTATATGCGTATGGCCGGTCTTAATTTTTGCTATTATACTCTGTATTATTTGGAGACTCTATTCTCTATTTGTAATCTTCCATGCCTCTTGTGTGCACCAAATTAGTTAATAAACATTTACTTACTTACTCACTTACTTACATACATTTGAGAAAGTTTTAAGTTGTAGAATCAGTATTCATAAGTAAAATAAAGTTCAACTTTTTATTAAAGTCATTCTCAAAAGGATAAATTACGGAAAGGTATTGCTGCCACATGAATAAGGAAATATTGTTTAACTCGCGCGAAAGAGATGATATGTCGTATGTTCGAGATAATTAGTCGTACGTATGAGATAATGTGTCGTACTTGAGAGATAATACGTAGTACGTTTGAGATAATAAGTTGTACGTTCGGTATATTATCTGCAATAAAGGACAATAGATTTTGTAAATGATCGTTTGCTTATTAATGTCTAATATGCATAATCGGCCAAAATTGACAGAAGTTCAATGTATTAATTAAACAATTTAAAATCGTGTATCTTCAGTTTAAATTGGAGCCTTTCAGAGCTTTAAATGACACCTGTTAGCTATTTCTTGGAAGGAGGAGGGGACTCCCGGTTAAAATTTGAAAGACTCGTCCAAGGATGTATAATTTTTGGTGCAGTGTTTCAGAGGGGAGCATGAATGGAAGTTTGAGTTAACCACGTCGATGACTAATGCTAAAGGTTAAGGGAAACTAGTCGAATTAGAGGTTGGATGTCTTTCCCAGGAGAAATGTCCTATTTTGTTCATATTCTGTGTATGTTTCTTGTAATGTTAGTTTTCTTCAGACTCAAAACCTATATGTACACTAATAGCCCTTTTTAATTATATGAATTTTCCAGAAAAAAACTCTGGGTTATTTTTATTTTTCAAAGTGAATAAAGCTGAAGGGGAGAAAGTTTTTGGTGAGGGCAACTTCCAATATATTTATTTACGTGTTACTTGATTTTGTCGTTTTTTTTCCAGCTGTCAAATGTAATATTTTGATTTGGTCGGAAACATACTACGATATATCAACGGGTCGTACATTTCAGCAAATAATGTATAACGTTTTAAGGTAGGTAAATTCATGTCACCTATTTGGACCGTAAAGTTATTTAAGCCTCAGATGCATAATCGTGGTAAATATATATCTCTTATTAAAGATACAGTTTGGCTCAGTTCTATCCTCTATACGACTATGTCAGCATATCACAGTACGCACCTAAAATTAATATTCTTAAAATATACATCTGTAAACACGTACAGTGTACAGAAATACTGAACAGAAATAAAATAAGAGCTGAAAGACAAGTTTAGGTCACATGCTGGAATTCTACAATTTTCGTTTACAAATTCTTCTCTGCTTAGCCCCTTGTTTGAAAATCAAACTTTAAAACTTTATTCGACATCTACATAATACATATGATAGTAATATATAGAAATAAAATGACAATTAACAAATTTACAATTTTTGCACATCTACATACAGTATGTAACAATACTGCATAGAAATAGAATGCCTGAAATAAAACCCGAAAGAGTAGTTCGCGTCACACGAAAGAATTACGCACGGACGGACAGACGGAGGCAACGACTATATCCCTAACTTTCATTCGAAATTGCGGAGATAATAACAAAAACTGTTATCGAAGCTCGCCTATCCCTAGGCTACAGACAAGACCGTGAATGGATAAAACAGCGAACAACACAACACAGAAACTAAAAATAGGAAATGAGTGACACGAAACCCCACCAAAAATACCGGGGTTGAACTCAGGTGCTCCAGATATGTAAGTAGTTCCTTCTGCACATGCGGCACCCGTCATGTTACTCATGGGGAAAATTTGATAAGCAGTCATGAACGAGAAAGCACGTTGATTGCACTATGACACAGGAAACAGATCATTAATCATCTGCGAGATAGACATTCCATAACGATCAACCAACTTACGAAAAAACTTACGAAGTCAAGACTTTAACTTCTCCGGAGAGGTTACGAAAGTAAGATGGAGGTGGACTGTTTTTTGCTCTCCAGATAAGTTATTTGTTCTCTTTAATCGCTAGATGGATTCCAATGGATTTTTGGATGACGCATCTTTTGTTGTGATGTGGGACCTTCCGCCCGTAGTTTTGCTGTTGTCGTTTTAAGGAGTTTTGCGTTTTTTGTAACTTTTTGTAACTGTATAGTATTGTTATTTAACGTCTACGTAAAGGTCCGAGAGACTTATTCCACACCCTTGATGACCACCTGCGCCCCGGGGTATTTTGTTACCGTACATGAACTATAGTCAGAGTATTAGAGTAGATTTTGAGGCTCTTTACGAGTGGGTAAAATGGAAACTAATACATCAGATGTACTAAACGAGAGTAGAGAGGTTCTATATGGTGAGGAGAATAAAACTATCACTCTGCAAAATGTATATCAGTTAATACTTAGCATGAGCGAAAGACTGACATCAATAGAAACAGGAATGAAGCAAATAAATCAGATAAATCGCACACTGACCAGCCTTGTCTCCGAATTTAATGAACTGAAAACCAACGAATCAAAGATCAACAGTGACGTGAAAAGTTTAAGTGACAGATGCAGTAATAACGAGTCTGAAATATCGAAAGTGAAGTCAAACTCTGTAAAACTAGAAAGAGACGTCAGTGAAATGAGCAAAACTTACGCAGATGTCAATAACAATTTACAAAGCATGAGCGATTTTATGGATGACTTTAAGCAGAAACATGAAAGCAATGTAAAGGATGTCAAACACATGAGAACTTCGGTAACCCAAGTCAAGAATGATCTAGCCGACCAATCGATAGCACTTAAAAAGGAGATCAAATCTGCAATAAGTGAAACCAGGGAGGAGAACGAGGCGCTAAAAAACACTGTTTTAGACCTACAGTTCGATGAAATATAACCTAGTGTTCACCGGTCTTCAAGAAACTGATAATGAAGATACAGAAGAGTTAATCAGGAATTTTATACGTACCGAACTCCACATTACACACTGGGTTGAATTGGGTAACGTTCACCGATTTGGAAACGGAGCTCCACGTGGTAGAAGAGGCCGACATCGACCGATAGTTGCGAGATTCATATTCCACAAGGATCTGGCTAGAGTACTAGCGAATACATATCGCTTGAAAGGAAAACCCTATGGTGTGAACCAGCAGTTTCCGGATGCAATTGAACAAGCTCGGAAAAGCTTGTATCCTATCATGAAACAAAAAAGAGCTGAAGGGTGCCACGTTAGACTTGTGCGAGACATTCTGTACGTTGATGGACATGTTTACAACGCTGATAATGAAGATGATGAACGCTCTTCAATGACAAATAGACAATCGCTTTATCTACCCCTGACAACCGACCTGGTAGCAAGAGACGCAGAACCTCGTCCACACCAAAACGGCACTAGGAATCCCATGGAGAGGTCTCCAGTGTAGAGCCAAGTTGTGACTTTAACAATATTTATAATAATAGTGAATGTAATTTTAAAATGTTGTCTTTAAACTGTTGTGGCATTATGAATAGAATGCAGTATCCAGATTTTGTTGAACTTGTTCAAAAGTATGATTTTATCTGCCTAACTGAATCAAAAACGGATGATTTTGATAAAATAGATATTCCTGGTTATAAATTCTTTTTGAAAAACAGAAAGGTTAACTCAAAAGTTAAATCTGGTGGTATAGCCTTTGGGTATAAAGAAGAGTTTGATAAATATATACACTGTATTGGAACTGACAGTAAATTAGTATCATGGTTCAAAATTTCTGCAAATCTGTTTAATTTAGATGATGACATTCTGATTGGTAATGTTTATATTCCTCCTGAAAATTCTTTGTATAGAATTCCAGATGCAGTTAATGAGCTTGAGCAAGAGTTTTTAAATTTTTCAGTTAATAATAAATATATTATACTCAATGGAGATTTTAATAGCAGATCTAGTAATGATATAGATTTCCGTGAGATTATAGGAAATCACCATGACAACACCGACATTTTTGTAGATTTAGCTAGCTGTTTACACCAGTTTGATATGTCACGTAGAAGATGTAGTAAGGACATGGTAAAAAATTCTTATGGAAATATTTTACTTGAAATGTGTAAAAATAATAATTTATTTATTTTAAACGGTAGCCAACGGTGATAAGGAAGGCATGTTTACTTGTAGACAGTCAAGCGTTGTAGATTATTTTATTTGTACATATCCTTTATTATGTCATGTTGTAAAGTTGCAAGTTCATGAATTTTCATCATTGTATTCTGATGTCCATTCACCGTTGTCATTAACTCTCAACTTCAAAAGAAATTGTGGTTTAGCTGAAAACACTATCATGGAAACTGAAATCAGTAAAAATGTTAAAAAGATTAAAAGATGGGATACTGAAAAGGAGGCTAAATTCATTGAGAGCATAGATGGAAATAAATTGGCTGAATTAGATACTGAGCTGAACATGTTAAATACCAGTAATTTAGATCAAGAAAGTTTAAATAGAATAATAGAAAACATGAACTCTTTGTTTCTTTCATCTGCCGAAAAAGTTCTTGGTACTTGTACATTTAAAGCTAGCACTAGAAATTCAAAAGAGAAAAAGACAAGTAAACCATGGTTCGATAAAGAATGTTGGAAAAAGCGGAAGTGCTTCCGGATTGCGAAGAGAAGATACAAATTTGATAGAAGCGAAAATAGGAGAACTTACATGAAACAGACAGAACGAGAGTATAAGCGACAGATGGACAAATCTATAAAAGATTACAGAAAAGAATTTAAGAAAAAGATGAATGGGTTAAAAAACAGTAACCCTAAGGAGTATTGGAAAATATTAAACGATAAAAGGGGGGCAAAAACGCCAAATATTTCCATAAATGTTCTCTATGAATTTTTCAAAAATCTGAATTCGTCGGAGACAGAAACTGAAGATATATCTCTTACACCTGAGTTACAGCAATTGAATGAAGTTATTAATACTAGTATTACAGAAAATGAAATATCTAACTGTATTAAGGAATTAAAGAATGGGAAAGCTTGTGGTGATGATCAAATTATTAATGAATATATTAAGAGTACATGTAATATTTTTATGCCTGTATATGTTAAACTATTCAACATTATATTTGACTCTGGAAACGTACCAGAATCGTGGTTGGTAGGAAATATTATACCTTTTTATAAAAATAAGGGAGACCAGAATGACCCACAAAACTATAGGCCTATTACAATTTTAAGTTGCATGGGCAAACTTTTTACATCCGTGTTAAATCGAAGATTAAGCTCCTTCATGGAAAATTATCTTTTACTAAATGAGAGCCAGTTTGGATTTAGAAAAGGCTACTCAACAATTGATAGTATTTTTTCATTACATTTATTATTTGAACTCCTTAGAAAGAAAAAGAAAAAACTTTATTGTGCTTTTATAGACTTCGCCAAGGCCTTCGATACAGTCTGGCATTCGGGTCTCTGGTCAAAACTGCTCAGCTATACAGTGAATGGTAAAATGTATAAAACTATTGTAAATATGTACAGTAATATAAAATCACGAATTTTTAATGGTATTGAATTCTCAGAATTCTTTCCTTGCAATGTTGGCGTAAGACAAGGAGAAAATCTATCTCCTATTCTTTTCTCATTGTACGTAAATGACCTTGAAGTATTTTTACAAAGCAGAAACATAGATGGCTTGGAAACTATATCGAGTGATTTGGAACTCGAATTAAACCAGTACATAAAATTATTTGTAATTCTATATGCTGATGACACCGTGTTATTAGCAGAGTCACAGCATGATCTGCAAAAACAGCTCGATGCTCTCGCAGAATACTGCGATCTGTGGAAACTAAAAGTAAATGTGCAAAAAACTAAAGTTGTAATTTTTTCAAAAGGAAGATTACCTTGTAATTTAACATTTAAGTATAATAATAATGTACTGGATATTGTAAATGAGTTTACTTACCTTGGTGTCATACTTAGCAGAACAGGAAGTTTTTCTAAGGCAAAAAAGGCACAAGCAGATAAAGGTACACATGCTATGTACGATATTATTAGAAAAGGTCGAACACATAATCTTTCTATTGAGTGTCAACTGAATCTGTTTGATAAAGTTGTAAAACCGATTCTGCTTTACGGTTGTGAAATATGGGGGTGTGGTAATAACTCGGTCATAGAAAGAGTGCATCTAAAATTCTGCAAACTGCTGCTGCATCTTAAAAAATCTACACCAGACTTCATGATATATGGAGAATTAGGCAGATATCCGTTAGATATAAATATTAAACTTCGTACGATTAATTTCTGGTCAAAGATGCTACTCGGCAAACAAGAAAAACTCGCATTTGTTTTATATAAACTTGCTTTGTATAAATACAATAGCGATATATCATGGTTAAATCATGTTAAATCTATTTTGAATGAATGTGGTATGTCATATGTATGGGACACACAATATTTTGTAAGTAATGTTTGGTTATATACAGAGGTCAAACAGAAGCTGATTGATCAGTTCAAACAAACATGGCATAGTACCGTACAAGACTCGCCAAAAGCATTAAATTATCGCTTGTTTAAGGAGAGCGTTGAATTTGAAAATTATTTTAAATTATTAGATGATAAAAATATAATATCATTGTGTAGATTTAGAACAGGAAATCATAAGTTACCTATAGAAGTTGGTCGCTGGCAAAATATCGCAAGAGAAAATAGGAAGTGTACAGTCTGCAATTCAGGTGAAATTGGAGATGAATATCATTTTATATTTCAATGTTCTTATTTTGGTGATGTAAGAAATATATTTTTGAAAAGTAGATATCGAAATCGTCCAAATGTATTAAAATTTTACGAATTAATGAATTCCAAGAACGTGTTTGATTTGAATAACTTGTGCAAATTTATTAAAATAATTAATAAAAGAATAGACTCTCCTGGGTAGAATACTTATTGTTAATAAAATATTGTAATACTGTGATGTAATTTATCATTACCTCCGTCTTACTTCTGTTTTACTTGTTACTGTATGTCATATTATATTTTGTACATATCTCTGTACCAATGTAATTTGGTTTATTGAGAATAAAGATATATATAATACAAATGAACATGTATAGCGTCATCACATGCTACATAACTATTTAAAGTATCAAACTTTAAATGATAATTACAATATTAAATACCAGATATAACCAAATTTAAGCACCTTCTTTACACATTCAGTCCTAGCTTAGTGTTTGTTGGAAATTACACTGTGAAAACAAAATTTCTCATCATTTTAAAGGAGACTGCATATATTCTATTAGTGCAAATAGTCTATTAAAGGAGGTATATTTGCAATTTTAGACAGCTTAATTTTTAAAGGTAAGTAATACATAAGAAATTGGAAATTAAAGAGTAGTCTGTTTGGTGGTTGTGTTATCCTCCCACTTCTTCGCAAAGGTTGTGCAGGTTGCCTTATGGGAGGCGCAGGTCGTCTCCTTCGGGATGCAGGTTTTCTCCTTGGGGTGCAGGTTGTTCATTTTGTCTTTGAGGTTCAGGAGGGTGAATATGAGGTTGGTGGGGGAGTATCGGTAAGAGAAAGGCTACTTGTCGTGCAAAGTTATTATAAATAACATCAACTGCTCTTATAAGGCGTCGATATGTTAATACTATGGTTATTGCCGCCATAAAAATGATTCTAATACAATCTGAAATTTAAAGTTAAATTTCATCAGCTAAGGTGTGCCATACACGATTGTATATTTCAATATCACTTGATAAATTAGAATTCCTTTGAATTGAGAGTGTTCTTTTTTTCCTCCATACCATTATGATTAACAGAATAATGAGAATTACTGTAAAAGAAATAAAAAAATGAAAGTACAATGATTATGTTTTGGGGGAATTTTGTTTTGCTGTTTTTACTCTATATGAATTTTTGTTTCAAATGTTGGAATTTCCTGAAATGGAATGAATTCACCCGCCTCATTATTGCAACCCCTTTCATGTTTTTTTACACCTCCAAACACAGAATACTATTAAAAGTGCTGAAAAAAAGAAAGTGAGAAAGGCGATATTACACATAAACTTCCATTTCATAATCATCTGCGTGAATATGAGAATATTGTGCATGTTTTTTAAAATTCAGACTTATCTTATATTTTATTATGTATATTAAAATGCTGACACAAATAACCATTAAAAGTGATAGACTTATTATTATTAAAGGGATTGATATGCTTATTAAACGAAGATCAGAATTACATGTAGTACGTGCAACTAATACTGCCGTGCTCACCATCCATGGAGTTCCAGTAAAATAAAACAAATCATTTGTTGAAATTTACGTCATTACTTGGAAACAGAAATGAGTGTCTTAAGGATGTTTCAAATATTTTCACCTTTTTTTCACAAATATAATTTAATACAGCTGAGATAATAAATTGTTATGAGACAAACATGTATTTTAAAGATTTCATAACACCTAATTCATCACACCAAACAATACATGAATTTAAATGAACAATTATACACATAGATTTGTAAAGTTATTCCCACCAATCAAGATGTTAATAAATTAAAAAAAATAGATACCGTCGTTTCCGTCTTTTCATCTGGTGGATTAAAACCAGTACTAGTGGTTTCCAAGGTTTCAGTGGTTGTTTGCTGTATCCATGAAGTTGGTGAATTTGGCAAATTGGATCTTCCACCATCAGTGGTCATAGTTGGTGAGTCCGTGTTTTGTACCTCTGTAAGTTTTCTACCATCTGTGTTGACAGTTGGTGAACTCTGAAGATTTACTACCATCATTGGTGACTGTTGGTGAACTGCTTGATGTACTAGTTACATGTCGTTTGGATGTAGTCAAATCATTCTACAAAAAAAACAAAAAACAATTACCCTTCACTTAACTGTGAGTTATAGTTGGACCATCAATAAGCCTGAAATTTCTCCAAGCTGTGATATGTTGCATGCAGAGAATGAATACTACATGTATGTCAGTTGTAAGCTTTTACATGTATTTGCATCAATATTACATTGCACAACTCCACAGCAGAGGAGGAGTTCCATTTTATTATGGCTTGTAATAAGTTCAGTAGAAATAAAGGGAATTATTAATATTACCCCAACTTTCTCAGACATGTATACATACAGCAGACATCATGTAGTCATGTTCTTGATGTCTGTGAAATTACTGCAACAGTACAGACTTTACCAGTCATTGAAACAAATAAATAATTATTTGTATGAAAATTGGTATTTATGACTCAGCTGCAACATGTATAGTCAGTTCTCATTATATCGCGGGTTCCACTGTATCGCGGTATTATGTGCTATTTCAACCGAATTTCGACGTCATTTTGACGACGTTAAGTACCGCGATACATGGTTAACCCAGTATAATCAGCAACAAAATTTGTGATCATACATACACAAACTAAACCTGATACATGTACAATAACATGTTGAGGAGCATCAATGTTGTCACAGGTAACGCCATCTTCTACAATCACTTTCTCCAATCTAGCTCCCTCTTTTTATGATACTCTGAGTGTGGAATCAAGTGTTAACCTGTCCATGTTCAATATCTTCGCTGTTGCTGGTCCAGCGAACCAATAATTTCGGGGGCCAACATAGTCACAGTTCAGCTGATAAATTTCATATGTTTGGTGATTTACTAAGGTCTGACATGTCCTTGCATTCAGAAAGAATATGGGTT
>JAOXYH010075949.1:0-10890 GCA_028566455.1 Botula fusca
AATGATTTTTTGCATACAAATAACGAATTTTATAATTCATAGGAGTGTTTGTTTAATTGATACCTACAATTAACGGATTTAGAATACAAATGATGTTCTTTTGAACATAAAAATAGATGTACAATTTCAAAATGTATATTACGAGTTTCTAAATACAAATAACATGATTTGGAATGTAAATAACGACACTTAAGTATATAATGTGATTTCAAATACAAAGATTTTGAATATAAACTACGTGACTATATGAATTTTAAACAGAAACAAACAGATGTACTTTGAGCTACTGCTCACAAATCAATATTGACCCCCGCTCTCCCTTAATGTGCATGGACGATATGATACAACTTGACCAACTGAAGCTTTTTACCAAAATATCTAGAAGCCGCAACTTGTAGTTGCTGAGAAAAATTCAAAGAAAGTTTTCTATGTTGAAGAACTCATGAAATCAGCAAACAGGAAGTACACTATGGCAAATTTGCAAAATGTAGCACGCGGTACAGCTCACCCAGCTGAAGTTTTGTAGAAAATATTTGGAAGCTGTGACTTTTGTAGTTGCTGAGAAAATGTGACCAAAATTGTCAATGTTGAAAAAAAAAAACTGATCATCAAAAGAGGAAGTAGACTATTAATAGATATGAAAGTGCATTACACGGTACAGCTCATCCAGTTGAAGCTTGGTACCAAGTATACTTACAAACTTGTAGTTGCTGAGAAAAATGTGATGAAAATTGTGCATGTTGAAAAACTCATTTAATAGGCAAACAGGAAGTAGACTGTCGAAAGTTACACAAGTCATTACAGCTCATCCAACTTAAGTTTGGTACCAAATATTTGGAAGCTGTGGCTTGTAGTTGCAGAGAAAAAAGCGACGAAAATTTCCTACCTTGGAAAAACTTATCCAGTTGGCAAACAGAAAAGAATGGATCACACGGAACAGTTCATCCAGCTGATGTTCAGTATCAAATACTTGGAAGCTGTGACTTGTAGTTGCTGAGAAAAATGTGACGAATTTTCAATGTCGAAAAACTTATTTAATCGGTAAAAAGGATTGATTGATTGATTGATTGATTGATTGAATGGGGTTTAACGCCACTTTCAGCAGTATTTCAGCTATATCGTGGCGGTCAGTTTTATTGGCGGAGGAAGCCGGAGTGCCCGGAGAAAACCGCCGACCTTGGGCAGGTAACTGACTAACCTTATCACGTACGGTTGCAAGTCGAGTGCACCCATTTTTGTTGTTTACAAAGCGCGAACTCACAACGCAGAGGTGATAGGCTACAGTGATTGTACGGTAAGCAACGACCTTAACCACTCGGCCACCCAGGCCCCGAAATTATTGTAAATCAGAGAAATAAATACTTACCACTGTATTACAATAAAATCCTGATTTGATAAAAATGGAAGCATAATTTTCAATGTTGAAGTCTTCAAACGACTTTCGATTTTTATCAAGAAATTGCCATTTTGTTCTTTTAATTTATTATTGATTTGTCTATGTTTGTTATAAATATCTTATTTATGTACTCATGAACCGTAATTATTATGTCGGAGTTATTGTTAATAAATCTTGAAATCTATGTGGGTACTGTTGCGTCATGGAGGGAGGAGTTTCCCGCATAGGCTTTCAAAACTGACGAAATACCCAATTTTCATTTTTTTTTACGCTGGTCGGAGTAGATTTAAACTTTGCAAGATAGAAAAATATATGTACATTGTCTCGGATATCAATTGTATTTTGTATTCGGTATGAAACAGGTGAGAAATGATCGGCAAACCTCGCATTACTACCTGTTTCTGAACCACGGATATTCCGAGACTATGTACATATAATGTCTATATTTGATAATGATATCGCCTTAAATGACAAAGTCCAAAAATCAGCAAAAATTGGCAAAAAAAAAAACAAGTTACGGACGAATGGACATACCGATATAACTCCCGCTGGCGTGGGTAAATTAATTAGATTTTTGAGTAGAATTGTATTGAAGAAACATTGAAAGTATTAACGCATTGCAATACTTTATGAGACTGTTCTTATTCGATGTTTCCGGAAAAAAGTATTCCTCTTGCAAAGAAAGAGAACTAGTTTGACCCTGTGAAAGGAAAAATCCAATAAAACATTATTTGGAATCGCTTTGTTAACAAGTTACAACAGATTATACTCAAGATTTTGAACACTTATTCAGTGTCGTGGAAGGAAATATATTGCGCATATTACAGGTCTAGGGAACATTTGTACTTATTAAAGCTATTAACAGATTAACACAGAACTTTACCATAACCTTGACTTGTTTATCTATATATGTATATAATTTTATTTATATACGTTTAGATCTTTATGATAATGATATTTTGCTATATAAAATTGTCTTAGTTCTATGTGTAAATATGTTTTAGTAGATTTTTGAAAGCGCATATACATAAATGAAAGGTAATAAAAGTCTATCCGGCTAACAGTAGATAAAAGGATTTTGAAAATTTATCCATTAATTAAGACATTTCTTTTATAAAGAAATTTTAATGTGTGATAAAAAATGCCAACATAATTTTGTATGAGAAAATAACTTGCTTCTGTGTCTTTATTTAAAAAATGATCGACAACAATCCTTATATTCCAGACTGAAAATCAGAAATGAATTGTGTTTTTACATTTATGATAATGAAGAAATTTCATTTTCAACTGACAAAAATCGAAGTCATAATCAACACCATTTCAAGCAAATAGGCTCCGTGCCATATTAAACAGATCTTCCCTACAAAAATTTGACCAGAAGCAAACATATCAGTGATCCATATCATGTCAACATTGATAAGTGGTATATTTTGAATCAGTGTTTTTTTAAATCTTTATAAAGGATTTACATTTTTTTAATATTGCTATTGATTCGGTTGTTTGTAAAATCTTAATTGAACTCTTTTCAACAACTGATGGTCATCTAATATTGAAATATAAAAAAGATCTTAGATTCAGATAGGGCAATAAGCACCTCCATACATGGGGTATTTTGGCACTCAAGAATCTGTATCTTTTATAATTTTATTGTACATTATGCCAAACTGGGGTAATTTATTGTCTCGAATTACTTATTTTTTAACTTAGACGGTCAGAGTAAAATTATGTTCAAAATGCATATAAAAACTCCAAGTTTAAGTCACGACAGTTTTTGTTTTGTTAAAATTCGAAAACAGCAATTAAATTTTTATTACAACTTATTGCAAATATGCATTCCTTTCATCTAATTGGTTTAAAAATCTCTGATAATTAAATTTTAGGTGGATTATGAGGAAATCCGGAAAATGTGTGTGAAGGTTACATGTTTCAACTGCAGAGCAAATCATATTTAGAAAAAAAAATGTTTTCGAAAGTTATTTCCTAATATTTTTTATCAGATAAAATCTATAACCTCTCATATATACTTTGCCAGACTAGTAAAGACTTCTGTTCTGAATGCCACAATGGATGCCTGGCCATACAGAAAATGTATGTTCTTGACATTTTGGAACTATATTTTGCATGTTGGATTATCCTGATATTAATTTGAAAAAAAACCGCTTATAAACAATATATATATATATATCAATGAATATCCATGAATATCCCCGCAAGGGTGAAACCGGTAGGAACTTTAGAGATGGATTTTATTGTATTTTTTGTGTTTTATATTGTGGAATATCTTCCATAAAGACTACATCCCAAAATATCAACGCATGGAACTGCTAAAAATTATCCGTCATAAATGATGTCCTCAAAACAGACTAACAATTGATTCATAATGGCACACAGTAGGAGTAAAGATTCTAATTAGAATTTTACTATCGTTATCACTACAGACAAAACAATCTAACCTGTTCTTGTAATTTAATGGTTAAATAGTATAGGCAAAAAGCATTATAACAGCAAAAACAATTCAAGAATTGTGTAATAATCACAATAAAGAGGAAAAAACACAACAAACAACAATAAAAACTTGTCTATGGCCAACCTAAACAAATTTTGTGGTACGATTTTTGGCTCACAGTATTCAATATTTTTTGTGGAATCATAGCAAATGATCATCAGTGTCTCAAGACATCTTGAGACAAAGGAGTAGGGGCGTTAAGGGTCCAAATTGGCCCAAAAAATACAAAAAAATAAAGTTTCTTGAAAAATCATTTGTTTTTGGTATTTAATACACAAGCTTAGTAGCTTTAATTTTTCCTATATCTTTTCTGATCTGAGGCGTCTATGACGTCATGGCAATGACGATTTTGAGCGATTTTTGACGTTTTCCCGCTAAAATTTAGGAAAAATTGCCTTAATTTTGTAAAATAAACTATGAGCACAGCCAAGAAACAACTTTATATTTATATATATTGTTATATATACAGTAACACAAAACATACTAAAATATTTTTTTGTTTCTTGCGTGTGCTCGGTATGAAAATAACAAAATTCTGAAACAAATGTGTTGGTCGTCGGATGTAAAACGTACCGATGTTACCGATTCCATGTTAAATAGATAGTTTCTGTTAATATAAGAAGCAATATATGTTTAAAAAAAATGTTTAAGGCAACTTGTCTTTTGGAAATGTTTGTATTTTCAATCGCAGTTTATTTTTCGGCTATTTTTAGGTACGGCAGATCTTCGCATTCCGGTTATAAACGCGATCGGGTTTTCGGAATATTTCCAAATTGTGTGAAAGTTCCAGAGAATAAAATTTTAGCAGACGATAGAAAAATGTGGCAAAATCTAAAAGTTTTCTGTAAAACAACTATTACACACTGAAATGACAAGAAAATAATATATTAACCTTGTAAGTACATCGTCATACTTGTACGACAATTTAGGAAATCGCGGAAATCCCCGTTCTATTTTTATCTGCTGTAAACAATGTGTTATCGTCATGGGCTATTTAATATCATGCTTTGTTCCATTTCTTTCTGCAATCGAAGACAGAAAACAAATTAAAAAATATGTATCTAACGAAGCTTTTGATAAATATTTGTAATTTTTTTCTTTTCAAACATTTTTTTTGTCGAAGGAAAAATGCTCAGTTTGTCGTCATCGCATCCAAACTTAAAAGTGAAAGTAGTATTTGCCGAAATTATTTGATGAGTAATGAGAGTTTTATTTCTTGGCAAAAAAAACCCAGAGTTTATATATTTGTTTTAAATGTTAAAACTTACAAAATACAACAAAATAAATGAAATGAAAAGGATATATCATCGTACATGTACAGTGTATCATTTATTGCAGGTGCACAGTAATATGATTGAGATGATGGAAGATATATACTGATCATGATAAAATAAAATTTGTAAAGATAGTAAAAAAGTAAGTTAACAATCAGGTCTGCAAATTTTAGAATAAACAATATATAATTTCTGTCAAGAAGAAATACTTGCTTAAAAAAAATAATATCTGTTTTATAAACGTCAGCGGCACACGATGATTATAATAATGAAAAAAAAAATGGGAAGCTTTATTAAAAAAGTATATTTATTTGGAGGTACAGAATAGTCGGTTCACTACATTTTTCCTCATTGTTATTATTGGAATATTTTTTCAAATAAATTATGATTCCAAAATAACATACTTGGATTAAGATAAGCTTGAAATAAAATGTTTACTTACTTACTTACTTGCTTGCTTACACTAATTATATATCTAACGTTAATCTCATATTGCCTCTACACTTCTTAATTTATTGAGTAAGAGCAGACTGGTATAGTATATGTGTCCTATTTACGGCATTTGTCTGTTTTTGCGGATTCACAAGAAATTCAGCCTAAACAAAGGATTTTATATCATTAATTCATCCTCCATACGATATAGTTGAAAATTACTAAAACAATATCAATTATTCCTCAGACTTGTTTGAATTTTCATAAGCAAACAAAACAGTTCCGATTTCTGCAATTAAGTGTAAACTACAAACTTTTTTTCTGTAGCGAATATTGCATCATTCCAAGACCAATGTCAATGAAAGGGCTTACTCCCAACAAGTGATTTAAGCTAAGGATTGATGCAGTATTTGATATGGACTTACGATTTATTCTTTAAGATAACAAATGAACTAAAGTTATGCATGTCTCTTTTCAGTATGCCTCCTTCAAAATATCACCCATGTGTTGTTTGCTGTAAGCGTACAAAACCAGTTGAAAGGAGAAATTTAAGTGGTGAAAAAAATAAAGAACTCCGCAAATATCTTATAAACAAATTGTTTATCCGTCCTAACGAAGTAAACGAGGGCGTAACATGTAATAAATGTAGATTATTCTGCACAAAAGAAATTAAAAAAGGACAAATTCCGAAAAGAAAATCGGACAATTTACAAAATGATCCGGATTTTGTTCCTTCTGTCAAGATCTGCCGTACCACTGCTGCTGAACCTCGTTCACCTCCTAGTGTTAAGTTACAGTTTCCTTCCACAACATCTAGTCATTCACAGTGCGTAGTATGCAAACGGTACGGGCCAAAACTTATGACTGTTCCAAGTTCTGCTAGATATGACTTATTTTTACAGAAACTTATAATTTTACCCCAAGGCGCACGATGTTGTCCTGGTCATATTTTGGATGAAGTATTTTCTTCTACAGCTTGTGAACAAATTGTTGAAAAAAGATCGTCTAGTGATTTAAATCGTACTGAAATCACAAACCTGCTTAAGCAGATAAGAGATATTGCTCTAAAAAATGGCAAAAAACGTATTGATTTTGATTCTCTAAATGCCTTGTCAGATAGTGATATTTACAATTTAACTGGTTTAACAAAAGATAACTTTGATGATTTGTGTTCAAAGGTTCAAAATTCTTCTATGAGAGATTCCCACTGCCGAACAATTCGTACATGTGTTGGCATTTTTCTTACAAAACTTAAATGTGGAATGTCCAACAGGTTATTATGTACTTTATTTAATCTTGGGCGAGATGCTACCAGACGAGCTATTTCATCGGCTAGAAAGTATTTAAATGACACATTTGTACCTGAAAATCTTGGTTTTGAACACATAGCACGTGAAGATGTTATAAATAACCACACCCGTCCATTAGCACAGTCCCTTTTCGGTAATGAAACAAATCCGGCCATATTAGTTGTAGATGGCACCTATATTTATGTGCAAAAAAGTGGAAATTTTCAATTCCAACGTAGGTCATTTAGTTTACATAAGCACAGACCCTTGGTAAAACCAATGGTGTTCGTAACAACATCCGGTTACATAGTCAGTGTGATAGGTCCATATATGAGTGATGGGAAAAACAATGACTCAAATATTCTAAACCATCTGTTAAAATCAAATATTGAACAAATTACTCACTGGCTTCAGGAAAATGATGTCCTAATTGTGGATAGAGGTTTCCGTGACTCTGTTGATCTATTAAGTGAGTTGGGTATCAAATCAGAAATGCCAGCCTTTCTCGCACGAGGAGAAAAACAACACTCTGTGGAAGCAAGCAATCTTACTCGTCTTGTTACAAAACTTCGTTGGATAGTTGAATCCATAAATGGACGCATTAAATTTTTCAGATACTTAGATAAAGTTTTGCCAACGAATCAGATTCCGTTTATCGCTGACTATGTTAAAATAGCATGCGCCTTAATTAATAAATATTTCAAACCAATGAATGTTGGTGATCCACAATCCGATGAATTGTTGGGTGCAAAAATGTCATTTTTGTCAAAACAGAGTAACGAGTTGAAAGATAGAGTTGAACGAGAGGGTTTGGATAAGCGAGGTTATAAATGGTCGAAAATAGATTCGTCAGATGATGTCATTTTTCCACGTCTCACTGAAGAGGAACTCAGAAATTTAACTCTGGGAACCTACCAAATCAAAATGGCCAAGTCTTACACAGAAGAACATTTTGACAGTGAAGGGAAATACGAGGTCTTGATCTCAAATCAAGACCCATATTTGCTCTCCGCTAAAATTCAAAGTAGACATATCAGTGCAAAAAGTTACCAGCTGTGGATCTCATTTAATGAATGTCTAATTAAAGGATGGTACTGTAAATGCAAGATAGGTTGTCGTGTTGTAGGCATGTGCTCGCATATTGCGTCCGTTATTTGGTATTTGAGTTTCGGAAGGTTTGTTGATAAACAATTTCATATTAACAACTGGGGTCAATATTTATTGGATGCTCAAAATATTCCTGAGCCAGAAAATATTGACACAAGCGACGATGAGGCTACTGTCACTGAAGAATGAGAGAAGAAATATAATATAGTTGTCTGTTATATCAGCTATTGTTTATCCCTTTAGATACATATATATATGTATCCTTCACATTATATGTTAACAGACTTGTGTCACTAAGTTTAAAGTATAGACTTATAATTAATATTTGGAAAATACTTTAAATTATCAATTGAAATGCTAAATGTTTTGTTGCCATGCAACAATAAGTGATAGAGACTAATACAGTTGTTTGACAAGCATGCATTTAATGACGCTAATTGAGTATGTTGTAAGTTTAAAGTTCATAGAAATTGTTGCTACAATTTGTATGTACAGATTTAATAAATTATTGGTTACATATTTCCAGTTTGTTGATCTGATAAACACTAGTGTACATTATATCAAGTGTATACACTGCTGGTATATTAATACATCTTTATTGCAAAAAAAATACTCGAAATACACAAATGCGAAATAACCGTTCATATTTTTGACCAGCAAACTGCAGTTTGTTATTTAACTTCATCAGTACCAGTAACAGCCAAACTTTTAGAAAACCATTTCAAAAAGCCAAAACAATATTGAAAACAAGTTCCACCAAAATTTCCGAAAAAGAAATGCCAAATCTAGCTAAGAAAACCTGCGAAATTTGTGTATATAAACCCAGTTTTATAAAATTTTATTTATTTTTTTTGTAAAGTTGCGGTAGAAAATCGGGGCAGAAAGGGCTTCAAACTAGTTCGAGCTTATCAGAACAAAAATTATAGCATTAATCACACAAAGGCGTTCGTCATCTCTAATCTTCACATTTTATCTTCTCAAAAATCACAGGACAAGAAAACCAACTTTCTCCGTGGTGTCATATTCAATTCCAGATCCAATGTATCCTACCCTTCATTAAATACAGACAAACTAACTAATACTAGAATTTTTACACGTCGCTACGTTTGTTGTATATTCCTCAGTTGTATACAGTGTACCTGTACTTGTATGGTTTGAGTTATCTCTTTCCTTGATTTTTTTTATATTGTCACTTGATTTAATTCATTTCTCTTGAAATATTTGAAAACCTCTACAATGTATTTCTTGAATTTGAGCTTATTTTGCATTTAATGCATAAATCAAAGATGTACTATATGGTAATCGTGAGTTTACAGGAAAGCGTCATGATCCTGGATATGTTTATAATATAGAAAAATAAATTATATGCATATTTTACTTTAACAAATACTTTATTAATCATCTGCATAGAAGCATAAAATGAAAGGGGTTAATATGGTTACAGATTGAAAAAAAAATCTGTAAACTTATTCTCTGTTGTTTGGTAAAAAGTCACTTATAAGCATTGACAGTAATACTATTTAATTTTCTTGTTTCTTTTGTAACAATTGTTAAGGAAAAAAATGCTGTTTCCATAGCAACCACTTTATAATTTTTTTTTTGGGGGGGCGGTTACAGTTTTATATGCTTGTACTTTACCTTTGTGTACAGAATATGGCTTCCTGTCGCTAGCAAGTAATATTTGTAGCGTTTTTTGGATCTTGAGAAAATTGCACACATCTCTGTTACCATGGCAACCACGATAAAAAATGTGCCATATATAATTAGCACAAGTCTTCATAAATAATATATGGAAGTATAAACTTCTTTATAAGTTGGGCCAAAAATGGCCCTTAACACCCCTACTCCTTTGCTATCAAAATTGGAGGCACGCCATTAATACTGTTTCCTGGGATCTGATTCTAGACAATCAACTATTCATGTATTTATATGAACTATACATGTAAAATAAACAAAGAAACACTAACTGTCTTGAGTAGTCATAAAATTGATGAACATCTGAATTCTCATGCAGCTATCATGTTCCAACATTTTTTATGGGAGATAGCTTGGATTTCACACTTTTTTTAATTTCAAACTATACAAACAGGGAGAAATTTACAAGAAAAATGGTTGTAAAGCAATAATAATTCGGATGTTTAGGAAGGGACATGAGAAATAGATTTAATTTTTTTTTAATGCAGCTTTACTTTACTGACATTTGATAGGTCTGGTCCGAGGAAGTTTTTCATATGTTAAATAAGTTTTTTTTTATCTCCTGGATGAATTGCTTAACTGTATAACAATGTCTATCCACTGGACAACTACTGTTCATTTCAAAAACTGGACTGTTTCGTTAAATGTATGCACAATACCTGCCATGTTTTTTTTTAACTCCATTAAAATAAATAATGTGAATGACTCAACTATGGGTACATGTGTGTGTCTTTTCTTTTGGTTAAATATATGCACCTTGATGTAAACAAATCACATCTGTTCTGAGAGTATTTGAATTGATTTAGGAATTTACGAGTAAGTTAGCTTTGAAAACAACAGAATTTCACTTTTCCATAAAAAGAAAATAAGATGAATGACCTACCTTTAGCATTACCATGTTCTGTAGTGCCATGTCTTTTAAACTTGGATGCATCATAGATATGGCTTTCTGTTAGATAAAAAGAAAACAATTATAAAACAAGGTACACACACACAGTTGATATTTGATGGCTCGAACACTAAAGGGACCAATTAAAACAGTTCGAGCTACAGGGTGTTCGAGCTATCAATCAGGGTTGAAGTATGTTCAAACTTGATTGAAGGGACAGCAAAACATGTTCAAGACATTCATGGTGTTCGAGCCATTGAAGTTCAAGTGATCAAAGTTCCACTTTATTTATATACGAGATA
>JAOXYH010076060.1:0-10890 GCA_028566455.1 Botula fusca
GTCAGTGTGACCTAGTTTTCATGCTTCATTGACTTTGGTTAAGTTTTACATCCGAGTTCAGATCTCAGTAACCATGCAGCATAGAATCATGTTACTTGGTGTGGGAATGTATCTTCGGGCGTCTGTAAGCATCGCAACCAAATTAGGTCAGTGTGACCTAGTTTTCACGCTTCATTGACTTTGGTTATCTGTCAAATGTCTATGTGATGCGTACAGTGTGTACTGTCTGTGTATGTATCGCTTTCAGTTTCACCCCTGGCTAGCAGTATAAACTGTGAAAAGAGGAGCAGATTAAGTAAGTCTTCTTTGCCAGGTATAGCCTCTCCATAGAAAGACCCATGTAGCCCAGATATGGGATCCTCCTCGAGGTGGCAGATGGAAGTTGGCTCCCCACGGCCCCAGACCGAACTGCAGGGTCTCGGATGAGGCTAGGCCCCCAGATGCATGGTATTCATGGCCCACCGGCGAGTGGACATGCCCTCATGCCTGCAAACCTAACCCCCAACTATGGGTCAAATAGATGGTCAGATGAGGATCAACAGCCCCGTAAGGCAGCTCATCTAGAAGAGGAAAACTTCGAAAAGCTGAAAAAAGCTGAAATTGAAAATTGAATATCACTGTTAACCAGTAACCTTTTGTCGTATTCTATTTGATCATGATTTAGCCCCTCTACTTTTTTCTAACACCCCCTTTTCTGCCTGAAATTAAATGAAAATTAAACGCTGGGAATTTGCATGATCTTTAAAATAGTCGTCATGTTTCATAGTGATTCATTGAGTGTTTAATGAGCTATAGATACCATGGAAAATTAACTTGTGTGGATTCATCATACTCCCCAGCAAACGACGGTTGAGGGTGTGTAAGAATCACCTTGTCCGTCTGGCCGTCCGTCCGTCTGTCCCGCTTCGTGTAAGCAGCTTAACTTTTGCACCGTAGCACCTAGGATTGTCAAACTTGTTATGTGGATGCATTATTAGAAGGCAAACTGTCGCGTACCAAAATTAGGTCACTGTGACCTTGACTTTGACCTTTAAGTTCTATCACCATAGCACCTAGGATTATCAAACTTGGTATGTGGATACATCATTTGAGAGCAACGCCTCGTGTGCCAACATTAGGCCACTAGGACTTTGACCGCAATTATAGTAGAACTTGTAAATTCGTGTTCAGAGCATAACTTTTGTACTTTAGCACCTAGAATTATCTAAATTCGTATGTGGATGCATCATCAGAAGGCGAATCGTCGCGTACCAAAATTAGGTCACAGTGACTTTGACCTCTATAATAGTGAGGCCTTGTCCACTGCATGTCCAGAGCAGATCTTTGTACAATAGCATCTAGGTTTATCAAACTTAATATCTGGATGCATCATGAGAAGGCGATGTGTTGCGAACCAAAATAAGGTCACTTTGACCTTGACTTTGACATTTAACCTCTATTATAGTAAAACCGTGTTCACTTCGTGTCCAGAGCATAACTTATGTACTGTAGCACCTAGGATTATCCATCTTGGTATGTGGATGAATAATCAGAAGTTAAGTACCAAAAATATGTCGCTGTGACCTTGACAGGCACAATGAAATTTTTGTTTTGATTTGCTACTTGCTTTCATACAACAAATTTCAAAAAAGACATGTCCTGATACCGAATTTCAATGTACTGCTGTGCAACAACTAACATACAAGTGCGGAGGTATTAGTCCGGCTTGCCGACAGCTCTGACTAGTTATTATTCGTGGGATACACATTTTCGTGGATTTTGTGGCAACAGGCGAACCACGAATTTAAGTATCCAACGAACTGTACATTATCAGTCGACTTGTTACTGAGAAAAAGCAAAACCACGAAATTCAGTATATCCGTCATTTTCTTCTTGAACCACGAAAATTAGTATCCACGAAAATAAATGAATCCACAGTATTTATTGGCATTGTCACCTTGGCCTTTAACTTATTTACCCCTAAATCAATAGGGTACTTTCTCTTTCCCATATCTTTCAACGACATAAGTTTCGTTTCAATCTAACATAGGAAATTCGTTGCAATCCTGATATCAATTTTTATTAAAAATTATATCTACTTATAAACACTGTGATCTTGGCCTTTGACCTACTGATCCAAAAATAAATATCCTTTATTTCTCTCTCACATCTGCTATCTAAAAATTAATTTATAAAGTCTGGTTACATTTGAATAAAGGAAACTCAAATTATAAGCCGGAATCTCTTTTTCCCGATTATAAGTAACAGTGACACTGACCTCTGACATGTAGACCTAAAAAAATAAATAGTGTTCTTCTTCTCCCCAATATCTTTCTTCTTAGTTTCATTCCATCCACCAAGGGAATCTAAGTTATCATCCAGAAACTATTAGTTTCGGACACACGGACGGACAATCATTTATCGGGGAACGGTATTACAAGGTATATCAGTATGTATGAAATGGTATGTACAAGGAATGTCAATATATGTCCACCAAGGAAAGGTGTGTACGAGTATGCCAGTACCTTTCCAACATGGAATGATTTCTACAAAGTATTTCAGTATATCACCAACATAGAATGTTATGTACAAGGTTTGTCAGTATCTGTCCAACATGGAATGTTATGTATAAGGTATGTCTGTATCTGTTCAACAAAAAATGTTATATACAAGGTATGTCAGTGTCTGTTTAACATCGTATGTTATGAACATGGTATGTCAGTATCTGTTTAACATCGTATGTTATGTACAAGGTATGTCAGTATCTGTTTAACATCGTATGTTATGTACATGGTATGTCAGTATCTGTCCAAAATGGAATGGTATGTTCAAGGTATGTCAGTATCTGTCAAACATGGCATGGTATCTACAAGGTATGTCAGTAGCTGTCCAATATGGATTGGTAGGTGCAAAGTATGTCATTATCTCTCCAACATGGAACAGAATGTACAAAGTATGTCAGTATCTGTCCAACATAGACAGGTATGTACAAGGTAAGTCAGTATCTGGAATTAAATGGCATGTATAAAGTATGTTAGTTTCTGTCCGACATAAGGGGTGTCAGTTTCTGTCCAACATGGAATGATATGTACAAAGTATGTCAGTATCTGTCCAACACTGAATGGTAAATAAAATGTATGCCAGTGTCTGTCCAACATGGAATGGTATGTACAGGATATGTCCATATCTGTACAACATAGAATTGAATGTACAAAGTATGTCAGTATCTGTCCAACATGGAATGGAATGTACAAAGTATGTCAGTATCTGTACAACATGGAATGGTATATACAAGGTATGTCAGTATCTGGAATGAAATGGCATGTTCACAGTATGTCAGTATCTGTCCAACGTGGAATGGTATATACAAGGTATGTCAATATCTGTCCAACATAGAATGGAATGTACAAATTATGTCTGTATCTGTCAAACATGCAATGGTATATACAAGGTATGTCAGTATCTGTCCAACATGCAATGGTATGTACAAGGTATGTCAGTATCTGTCAAACACGGAATGTTATGAACAAGGTATGTCAGTATATGTCTAACATGGAATAGCATATGCAAAGTGTGTCAGTATATACCCAACAGGGAATATTATGACAAGGTATGTCAGTATCTTTCTAACAGGGAATGATATCTAAACAGTATTTCAGTATCTGTGCAAAAAATGCTATATAGAAGGTATGTCAGAATCTCTCCAACATGGAATAGTATGTACAAGTTATGTACAAGGGATTTATCCAACATGGAATTTTATGGACAAGGTATGCCAGTATCTTTCTAACATGGAATAATATCTTAACAGTTTTTCAGTATCTGTGCAAAAATGCTATATAGAAGGTATGTCAGAATCTCTTCAACATGGAATGGTATGTACAAGGTATGTCAGTATCTGGAATGAAATAGTATGTACAAATATGTCAGTATCGGTCCAACATGGAATGTTATGTACAAGGTATGTCAGTATCTGTCCAACATGGAATGGTATGTACAAAGTATGTCTGTATTTGTCCAATAAGGAAAGGCAAGTACAAGGTATGTCGGTATCTGTACAACATGGAATGGTATGTACAAGGTATTTCAGTATCTGTCCAACATGGAGTGTAAGGTACAAATGTATGTCAGTATCTGTCCAACATGGAATGGTTTGGACAAGGTATGTCAGTATCTGTGCGACATGGAATGGCATGTACAAGGATTGTCAGAATCTTTCCAACATGAAATGGTATGCACAAAGTATGTAAGTATCTGTGTAATATGGAATGGCATGTACAAGGTATGTCAGTATCTGTCCAACATGAATTGGTAAATACAAGGTATGTCAGTATCTGTCCAACCTGACATGGTTAATACGAGGTATGTCAGTATCTGTCCAACATGAATTGGTAAATACAAGGTATGTCAGTATCTGTCCAACATGACATGGTTAATACAAGGTATGTCAGTATGTCAGTATCTGTACAACATGGTATGAAATGTACAAAATATTCCAGTATCTGTCTAACATGGAATGGTATTCAAAAGGTATGTCAGTATCTGCCCAACATGTAATGCAATGTATAAGGTATGTCAGTATCTATCCGACATAGAATGGTATGTACACGGTATAGCAATATGTGTCCAACAAAAAAAGTGCAAAAAATGCTATATACAAGGTATGTCAAAATCTCTGCAAAATGGAACGATATGTACAAGGTATGTCAGTATCTGGAATGAAATAGTATGTACAAATATGTCAGTATATGTCCAACATGGAATGGTATGTGCAAAATATGTCTGTATTTGTCCAACAAGGAATGGCATGTACAAGGTATGTCAGTATCTGTATAACATGGAATGGTATGTTCAAGGTATGTCAGTATATGTCAAACATGGAATGATATGTACAAGGTATGTCAGTATATGTCCAACATGGAATGGTATGTTCAATGTATGTCAGTAAATGTCCAACATGGAATGGTATGTACAAGGTATGTCAATATCTGTCCAACATGAAATGTTATGTACAAGGTATGTCAGTATATGTCCAACATCAAATGGTATGTACAAGTATGTCAGTATCTGTCCAGCATGAAATGGTATGTACAAGGTATGTCAGTATATGTCCAACATAGAATGTTGTGTACAAGGTATGTCAGTATATGTCCAACATGGAATGGTATGTACAAAGTATGTCTGTATCTGTCCAACAAGGAACGGCATGTACAAGGTATGTCAGTATCTGTACAACATGGATTGGTATGTACAGATTATGAAAGTATCTAGAATGAAATGGCATGTACAAGGTATGTCAGTATCTGTTCAACATTGAATGGATTGTATAAGGTATGTTAGTGTCTAAATTGAATAGTATGTACAAAATTTGTCGCTATCTGTGCGACATGGAATGGTTATGTACAAGGATTGTCAGTATCTGTCCAACATGAAATTGTATGCACAAAGTATGTCAGTATCTGTGCAGTATGGAATGGCATGTACATAGTATGTCAGTATCTGTCCAACATGAAATGGTAAATACAAGGTATATCAGTATCTGTCCAACATGACATGGTTAATACAAGGTATGTCAGTATCTCTCCAACATGAAATGTTGTGTACAAAGTATGTCAATATCAGTCACACATGGAATGTTATGTACAATGTATGTCAGTATCTGTCCAACATGTAATGCCATGTACAAGGTATGTCAGTATCTATCTGACATAGAATGGTATGTACAAGGTAAGTCGGTATCTGTCCAACAGCGAATGATATGTACAAGGTATGTCAGGTTCTGTCCAACAAGGAATGGTATGTACAAATTATGTCAGTATCTGTGCAACATGGAATGGTATGTGCAAGGTATGTCGGTATCTGTCCAACTTGGAATGGTATGTACAAGGTATGTCAGTATCTGTCCAACTTGGAAAGGTATGTACAAGGTATGTCAGTATCTGTCTAACATGGAATGGTATGTGCAAGGTATGTCAGTATATTTCCAACATTAAATGGTATGTGCGAAGTATGTCAGTATTTGTGCAACATGGAATGGTATGTACAAGATATGTCAGTATCTGTCCAATATCGAATGGTATGAGCAATGAATGTCAGTATCTGTCCAGCATGAAATGGTATGTACAAAGTATGTCAGCATCTTTACAACATGGAATGGTATGTACAAGATATGTCAGTATATGTCCAACATGGAATTGTGTGTACAAGGTATGTCAGTATCTTGAATGAAATGGTATGTACAAAGTACGTCAGTATCTGTCCGACAAGGAATGGTATGTTCAAGGTTTGTCCGAATAGTATGTACAAAATATGCCAGTATCTGTCCAATATGGAATGGTATGTGCACGGCATGTCAGTATCTGTCCAACATGGAATGTAAAGTACAATGTATGTCAGTATCTGTCTAATATGGAATGGTATGTACAAAGTATGTCAGTATCTGTCTAATATGAAATGGTATGTACAAAGTATGTCAGTATCTGTGCAACATGGAATGATATGTACAAGATATGTCATTATCTGTCCAACATGGATTTGTATGTACAAGGTATGTCAGTATCTTGAATGAAATGGTATGTAGAAAGTATATCAGTAACTGTCCGACATGGAATGGTATGTACAAGGTATGTCCGTATCTGTCCAACATGGAATGGTATGTACAAGGTATGACAGTATCTGTCCAACATGGAATAGTATGTACAAGGTATGTCAGTATCTGTTCAACATGGAATGTTATGTACAAGGCATGTCAGTATCTGTCCAACATGGAATGTTATGTACAAAGTATGTCAATATCTGTCCAACATGGAATGTTATGTACAAGGTATGTCAGTATCTGTTCACATGGAATGTTATATATAAAGTATGTCAGTATCTGTCCAACATGGAATGTTATGTACAAAGTATGTCAGTATCTGTCCAACTTGATTACGAGATAATTATCTCGTAATTACGAGAAAGTTATCTCGTAATTAGTAATTACGAGATAAACATAACTATTTGCCTGGACAAAATCAGTTCAATGGTCCATACCTTCTCCCTCAAGCAATCTATATTTCGTGATATATTCGTCCTAAAATATATCATTAACAATAGGTTTCCTGTTCTGGCGGACAAAGTATATCCAAAGACTAACATCTGTATCCATTGTTTGTGCTCGAGTCCAATCTATGATGTTTCTAGTGTTGGCTCTTCTGGTATCACTATCATCTTCAACAAGCTCCAATGACAAGGATAAGCTTCTGACATAAGCAGTTGTTGTGACTACATCTATACATACTATATCCTACAGATTGGTTGTACAGATTCACTTGGTACCTTGCATCACTTGTCTGTATCTGTATCCACAGGTAGGCAGCTTAGAGAATCTATATCTGCGTTGTTTTTGCCAGGTCTGTAGCAAATGTTGAAATTGAAGGCTGAAAGTGTCGCAAACCAACTTTACTTTCAAAGGCTACTTGAATGGATCCAGGTTTACCATCATGACTGACAACAACGCGGTCACTCACGTACTAATAACAGCCAAATTACATGCAACTGTACATCGTTGGTCGGCAGCACTTGCAGCCTTCAATTTCAACAGTCGATACAGACCTGACAAAAACCAACCAAGATGCAGATACTCTAAGAAGTCTTCCTGTGGTTACAGATACTGACAAGAGATGCAAGGTATCAAGTGAATCTGTTCAAGCCATTTGCTTATATCAGAACCTTGTTCATATCATAGGAGCTTGTTGTAGATGATATTGATACATGTACATGAGGAGCGAACACTGGAACATCATAGATTGGGCTCAAGCATAAGTAATGGCCCTTGGTCTTTTTGTGTACTTGGTCTTTGATCTACTGAGACAAAAATCGTTATGCGTCTTCCTCTAAATATCTTTATCAAGTTAGTTTGGTTTAGGTCTAACAACAAAAACTCGAGTAATCATCCGGATCCGGAGGCCATTCTTATAAAAAAAAATCTATCTTTAGTAACATTGTTCTTGATCCATAACATCTTAGCCTCAAAAGCTCTTTCCAGTGTCTTCCATCTATGCAAGTTTCATTCTAATCTAGGATGGAAAACTATGTATTTATCCGGAAACCCGAAATTTCTTTTTGAGGAGCATACAAATTCAAAATATTGCAAGAGTTCACATATTCGGACCTTTTAGGTTCAGAATTCGACGCTTTGGTTCATAAAAATACAACCAAAAATCATAAAACTCTACTGCAAATCTTCAGATCTGTACAATTAATTTACATGTATACAGAAATATAACATTCAGAACTGTAGAGCACACGAAACGCCAACATTCACATCTTTTTGTCCGAAATCTGGACCCTTAATTCGAACATGAGAATTCTAAACTACTTGTGGTATTTAGCATTAAGATAAAACAAAAAATGGAAGACCCGCAAGGAATAGTGAAGGAGTTGTTTGCAGTTTGCATCACATTAAAAGGGCAATGGACAGAAACAATGGCAATTTCATTAGTATCTGTTGAGCTATATTTCTCACATATTATGAAGCCACTTTATTGAGCCTGAATATATTACCCATTAAGGAATGTTTTAAGAATATGTTGTACATGGCAAACTACATTGCTTATTCACCATAATGACCCAATGATTTCCCAGCAGAGAATTTTTGAAGATGTTTTTGCCTTTTTATGATTAGTTTGTACAATCGACCAAGAAAAACATATAGTGTAGCCGTCACAGGAAAAAAAGTAACATGTTTAAAAAGCCCGTATTATGAGTCTATAATTAATTTTGTTTCCGAATTATGGCATAAATTAAAGTCGTATTAGCTTTTTCCATAATCATATATTTTTGTAACAGTGGCATTCTTTAGTTGGCAGAAAAACTGCTGCATACAATTTGAAAAGGATACCACCTAAGAACCATTCTGGTAAAGTATGAGTTAAGTTACCCCATGAGTTTAAAGGGAATTTTTTTTTTTGCTTATTTACGCCTAATTTGCATTATCAGCAAAAATCTGCAAAAGTTCATTGCTCATTGAATAATCCATAATATATGTTATGTTTAAAAACTAAAAAAAAGTTTGCCATTGACTGCCATGTTGGATGAACAGAAGAGCTGCCGGATGCGCTCGACTCGTAACTGTATATAAGTTTCGTCAGTTAACTGCCCAAAGTCCTACGTACTCTTCGGGCACTCCAGCTTTATCAGCCAACAAAACTGGCCATCATGTATACCCAGTATGATGAAGTTTCAAAATTCCTATGAATTCATATAAAATCATCTCCGTTCCAAAATTTCTCGTGGCTCTTTTTTGATAATTTTATGAATAACTCTTTTAGTAAGTTATGTTGACCGTGTTGGATGGACAGAAGGGCTGCCAGTACAATTTGAAAGTGATTACATTAGTATTTTTAGAGGTACATGTAGAGATTTCTAAATAACGTTAAAAAAATAGCTGCAATATATATGCTAAACAGGTCATTTCATATCCGAGCCAATTATGGATATGGCGGGTCACCTCTAGTAAAATTGAGTTCTTACGGCTTCTTTATAGTTCAGAGAATAAGCCTTTTAAAAATCTCTTTTGACAATTTCTGCTTCAATTGTATTATCGACCCAAATCAACAAAGGATCAACTCGTTAAACGTGTTGAACAACTCATAATCAAGTATCTAACTCATTCCATTATAAAATAATGCAGATACATCTTTTTAAGTTTGGTTAACATTGGCAAAGTGGTTTCAGAGGTCGCCGGGCGGATGGTATCCAATAGCCAAGTCTCGCACTGGCTTTAGCCAGGGGATCTTAATATATATATCAAGGGAACAGCGCTTTTCATTCTGAAAACTGACAAGTTATCAACCACTCTTTTACATGTTTTACAAGAAGCGATATCAAGACGGTCCTTTTTCCTATGTTTTATTTTACGTAACAATTTTTGAACAAAATACCACAATTCCGACTTCGGAAAAGGGGCATTGACTTGTGGTTCTCACACTCAATACCCTTAACGGGTCTTTTCTTCAATCTAGCTCTATTTTCCATCGTTGTTACCGGGGGACTAGTGTGTTTAGTACGTGTTCCAGTCTTGTAGGAGGTGACTGAAGAAAAAAAAAGTTTTGTCCGCCGTCCTCACTTAAGTTTAATTCTTGTCATTTGTGATAAGGTTTGCAAGTCACCTTTTCCGTATCAGCATTCTCCTCCAACTTTCTCTGCCACAAAATTGTCTTCCATGGTTTGTTAGAAATAATGCTGGAAGTGACGTTTTAAAGACCCATTTCAACGAGCACATATTGTTTTCTTTGAATTTTACAGACAATGTGTTCGACAGCACCATATATTCTCAATTTGCATCGATGAAACAGCTGTAATTCGAAACAGGAGTCAGAAACTGCTAATGAAATATTTTGCTTTTTTAAAATACATACACTGACAGATCCAAGCAATTTTGGAAAGGGAGTTTCCACAGCAGTCTCGCCGTAAAAGGGGTTATCGTCCGATTTTCGCCAACTTTCACGTGTAATTTTAAAAGAGGCAATTCCGACTAGTCAGACCCTTTGCATCCGCCTATGTACATACCACTACAATCTTAAGAAATTTATTCTGTAAATATAATTAAATCTGGGCCTTACACTATTTTGTGGTTTATTGTTTGACCCGTTCTAAACGTAGTCGAAATACTCCTCAGTTGGCGTTTAAGAACAATCTTCCATCCACCCGTCCATCAAGTATCCGTATATCAACAGACTTCAAAGTATTCTTCATAATCCTGTGATATCGATTTGGGCAGTCTGGATCTATTGTTATTTTGTGGGTAAAACAAACAACATTGATGCTTTATATTTTCAACATTGATAAAACAGAAAAGGAAAACTCGGTTACAATTTCATTTAAATGTATAAAAAACAACAAATGAAAATGTATATATTTTGTCATTTT
>JAOXYH010076170.1:0-10888 GCA_028566455.1 Botula fusca
ACACGAGAACCAAAGCACTAGCAATGTGAACTCCCACCAAAACCCGGGAGTGACATCAGGTGCTCAGGAAGGGTAAGCATGTCCTGCTCCGTTAACGGCAGACGATCCTTTATAATTAGTGCTGCATGTAATTAAAATCGCTATGGAATAAAATATAATGCGATAAATGAGTTGTCAGGTTTGCCTTGTACAGATATTGCAAAATATCAGTGCTTTTGATAGCTCGTGTGCTTGCGCCCACTCCCTGTAAAAGCTTCATATTATAACTTATAGCTATTATTTTACGATCGCATTCTTAATATGCGGTAAACCTGATAAAATATACTTATATGAACTTGTTTGTGTATAATTTTCTATCTCTCATAAACAGTAAGTGGACAAATTGAATTCGAATTTCCTATGTATGTCAAGGAATGTTGTTTGTTTTAAGTCTTTGCAATTATCCCTTTTTGTTTTGCTGACGTTGTTTCGTTGATATTACTTTGTAGAACGGACGGTTCTATTGCCACTTTAACGACCAACTAGATTTTGTTTTTTTCGTTACGTAAAAATACCAGTACCATTAGTTTAAATATGTTTGATTGTACAGTTTTTTATAGAACCGTGAGAATAAAACTTATGACAAAGTAACGTCTTTTGTATTTATTATATAAAATTAGTTAATCTTGAAATGTGTTCGGTTATATAATCTTTTAAAACAGTATTGGCAACAAAACATATTCTACAAATTATTGAAGGGTTTGAACAAAAGGGCAGGCCCTAATATTAAGCCCTTTTCCTAGTAAATCTATTTTACCTAATTATTCAATTATATATATACTTGGAAGGTATACAGTTTTAAGTTCATCTGATATTTAGTTCATATAGATATCAAGAAGGGAAGAGAGAATAACAGTGTGTTAAGATAAGAACAATTAGTGGCAGTGGTGCATTTCGGTGTGGTTAAGATATTGAACAAGACTGCAAATGTTGAGAGAAAAAAAGGGTACTAGAGGTATATGTGTAAGAAGTGTTTACTGTGTACGCTGAAACCTTAAACGAATTTAAAGTCAGTTGTCGTGAAGGATAGTTTGTCCGAAACAAACCGAAGTAAGCTTATAATTATTCTCCTTTAAATGAGCATATTTTTAAAGAATTGTTGAAGACATTTTCTGAATTAGGGATATTTAATCCTCACTACTTTCTATTTCACCACATATACAATTTGAGACTGATGAAGACGTTTTTGATAAAAATACAGATTTAAAGTGGTACAATTCAGTCTTTATTTTGGGTTGTATAATTTGTCAAAGACGTGACCTATTATAGATTTTTTTTTCTTCAAAAAATCTTTAAGCTGTACAAGATGGGGGAGGTTTGTATACTTGTTGATTGCAAGTTCCACGATCTCATTTGTGATGAATGAATAATTTGATTGAGTAGAAAGAGGTTCCGGGAATAGAAGCTTGTACATAATTTTTATTTCGCGTGTTGAATTATGAATATTTTAACATCTTTCTTGAAGTGGAATGAAAGGAAACAGAGTTAGCTTGTGAATCCTGCAATACACGAAGTAAACATTAACCGACATTTTGGAAATCTTCACTTATGTCCCACTTACAATATATTTAGATCCTTCGTCAGACTAACCTTGAATTGATTACACAACGAATGCCATATCTCTGCTATGTTAGTATATTTGAAATCTTTATAGAGTTAACTATCATGACATTACTTCGTGGGCGTGTGAAGATGTCGCTTGATAGTTTCAAAATAAAAGTTTAAAAATTACAAGCTTTATACCGTATTTTAAGCAAGTGTTGTAAAGAAGAGCAGCGGTCTTTATTTTTGATTAACATGAGAAAAACCTATTAATAAGAGTTCACTAAATGGAAAAAAAGCTTGTTTATAAAACTAATTTTTACAAAATTGTCAAGAATCGAAAAGGCATTTTGATTTATTTATTAATTTTAAAGTGTTGTAAGCCTCGAATGTTTTATTTTTCAGACTTTTTTCTCTTTGTCAGCTCTCTAAAGAAAGAATGTCGAGAAACATGATAAAAACAAGATTTCAGAACACTTGCTTCTTTTGCCTTATAGTCTAATGAAAATTGTAAACTTACATGTAGGATAGAACCGGTTCCCAGAAACGGAATGATTGAAGTGCGGTTCACAAGTTAATACTTCTGATTAATTTCGCTATAAAATGTTTAAAACAGAAAGTGAAAAAAGTTTATACCGATGACAGCATCGAAATTTTCAGCATTTGCGATTCCAGCTTTGATGACTATGTGGTTGTCATTTTTGTATAAAAGAATGAAAATTTACGAGCTATCAGTGTTGAAGTTTGTTCAAACTTCAATGAAGGGACAGCAAAACTGGTTCGAGACATCTGTGGTTTTCCAGTCATTGCAGTTCGAGTCATCGAAGTTCCACTGTAAAAACAAAAACTGAAGATAGAAATCTTTGAGGATAAATATATATACATTCTCCAATTTTGCTATCTTGTAATGCTTATTGTGTGAAAACTATCGTCAGTAGAATATAGACGAAAAAATATTCCTGGTGAAATCCTAAAGATGTTAATCAAGAGAAAGGCAAAAACATGAAAACAAAACCGAAACATAGGACATGACAACATTAAATGCAAACTGCAAACATCCAGCAAAGAAAGGAAATAGAAAAAGTCAACGCGACTACCAAAGCACTATTAATGTAAACTAGATCTCACAAAAAAATACCAAAAACAAACGAAAAAAAAACACAAATAAATAAATAAATAAATTAAAAAAAATAAATCGTAGAAATGAACTGTCTGCAGACATAACCTCATTGTGAACTTGATTTTACTTAACATGAGCAAAGAGCCTTTTCCTGTTTCCTGGCTCCACTCTCCATCAAAGAATAATGTCTTTATCATGCTTAAGACCAATTTGGATTCTTAGTACATGTAACTTGATACTAGTTTATACGGTAAGTGCTCATCTGCCATCTATAAATATTATTCATGTCACCTATAATTTGCTATTATCTGTCCCTAAAAGATAGGATTGTTTGTCTCTAGACTTGACTGCCCATTATTTAGTTAGCTCAGCTAGCCAAAAGGGCCAATGTGAGCTATTGCCATTACCTTGCGTCCGCCTTCCATCGTAAACTCTCCTCCCAAACCACATGGCCTACATAGACCAAATAAAGCCCGAATCATTCTTAGGGTATCTATTTTCAAAATGGCTTCCGATTACCCTGCCCATCATTCAACATGGGCAATGTTGCTTTAACTAAACATGAAGTAAAATGAACCATTTTTGCTTATATTTCAAAAAATGTAACAGACAAAAACTGTTAGGGTAAACATTATCAGCAAGTGAATCTACAAAAAAAGTTTCCTATACACCGAAATCATCAGATGACTCCTTACATGAGTTATTGGGCTTTAAACATTAATTTTGACAATTTCGCTGTTTTCACTCACAATATCATGATAACATTAACAGATAAAGAAAAACTATTAAAAACCAAAGAAAAACAAAAAAAAGATAAATAAAATAAGCTCTTTAAAAGTCTCCATTAGACCGAAAAATCACAACAATCTTAACATTGGTTATCGGGCTTAAAACAAAAATTTTGACGATTTGCCGTTTTTGCAAAAATCTTGAAACAGTAACAGATAGAGAAAAACTGTAAATAGCAAAAATCACAGACGACTCATTGCATGAGCTATCGGTCCTGAAACGTAAATGCTGACGATCTTTGCTCTAACCAACAAAAATGATCAGGTCAGACACAAGCCTCGAAAAAATTGAAATTGTCTATGATCCCTTGTAGTAGTTATAGCCCTTCAAGGCCAAGGTGAGTGATACTGGCTCTTTGAGAGCATCCTGTACATCCTCATGGTCAACGCTATTGTTTAAAGGGTCAAGTTTCTCGTAGATCTTTACAGACATAATTGTATTGTATGAGGAATAGTGAAAGCGATACATTTTTGCTTGTTGCAGACAGAACCCAAAATTCACTGTTATTGCAAGGTTTGCTTCCCAGTATTGTAATAAACGGGTTCTGTGCCTATGCAAAATCAGAAAAACAAACACAAAGTAGTATGCACAAAATTTACTCGGTTTACGTAAATATTTCTAGTTCTCTACATGAAACTGTATAATTTCTTGGAATACATAGAATGCACAAGTTGTTAAGCTGTCAATTAAGTACACAATGTATATTTTAATATGTCTTGACGGATTCAAAACATGTATTTCCTATCGATGAAAATTATATTTGAAAGTAAATTTAATATTGTTAGATTTAGAATTAATAGGAAAGAAGAGATGTGGTTAATTCATGAAACAAATTCCCTAAGTATACGGAATTCGTACAGCGCTTTTATTTTGTTCTTATTTCAAAGTCACAGATAGGCCCTAAACACGCAGAAAACACTGACAACTCACTGAACTTTCAATACAATCCTAAACACAAGTTTAAGCTAGAATTCTTTGTTAGATGTCGATAACGCGAATCGTGTGAATTGAAACACACAGATAAATTCAACAAATTATACACTTAGATTGTTAAAGGTCAAATACCTATAAAGATCCTGTATTTCATGTTCCATAACATTGTGTCAAAAAATCAGAACAAGCCAACAAATAAAACAAAAAATATTAAGCAAAAAACATCATTTATGGGCATTCTATCACTAAAATGTCGAAAAAGGGGAGATAAATCATATTTCAAACTTACATCCCAAAATCGAAGGAAATCCATCAAAAGATAAACCAGTAGTTGTGTATACAGGCTGCATGATGAATTGCTAAAGATTTGAAATGTTTCAAAATTTGACCCAATATAAACCCTTACTACTCGGAAACGATAAATAATAAAGAAAATCCGTTGACACAATTCTTAAAGTACATTCTGAATTCAAGAAAACAAACCCCATCGAAACCGGATAAAAATAAAAATTCTACCCGCTTCGCGGCAGGGGACAAAAATATTAAGCAAAAACCATCATTAATGGGCAATTTAGCACAAAAATGTAGAAAAGGCAGATAAATCCTGTTACATGTATCCATGCGATATGATCATCTCACCATCATACCAAATCTACGTCGCAAACCGGAAAACAATCCGTCAAAGGATGAATGACTAGTTGCGCACACAAGATTCTGACGAACGGACGATCATCATGTCTATGCCCAATTCGTGACAGGAGACAAAAGTTAAGAGGCAAAGACCATCCAAGAAAACATAGACAAATATCACACGGAACATTAAAAAACCAGACAGCACCATGCAAAACTAAGTGAGCAACTCGGACTGAATTTAATTACATCTGTATGAAATGTATAGTTGACATATAATATATTGCATTCAACTTTAAATATGGCATCGTTCTTTTTTATGTGGCTGTACTCGGTTCCTTATAATTAATTATACGATATAGATATAGTTTTTATTTAAATCAGACGGAAACCAACCAATAACTGGTTGATATAGGACTACAAGAAAATCGCCATTTGCATTCTATACTTTTTTCAGTTTATATGTTAACAGACACTGCATGGATAAAACAATGTAGGGACAATACTAAATTTTTACTGGAGGTACGGAAGGAGATTAGCGTTGATTGATTTTTACTCAAGCCCAAGGTGGGCTTGAGTTATTTATTACAATGTTAATTTTGAAACTGACCAATTATGATTCATGATAATGTTGTTGTCGTGTTTTAATGAACAAAAGGATAAATCTTTTCATACATAGCATATGATAATCATTGTATTTGCTGCATATTCAAAGCGTAATTTCAGGTTTATGTCCTCTTGCGAAGAAATATTTGAGTAAATTTAACATCCGATTCGTTAGTAACGTTCTGTATAGGGATACACTCCTCTAGAGCACTATCTGCTGTCCAATAAAAACTTATTTGTTTCCGTTTTTCAGCGCTTTTCCGCTTTCTTTAGTATAAAACATGAAATTTACAAATTGTAGGCGGCAAGTTTAAAAATCACATCATGCTTCAACAAACAAAAATTTTAAAAGTGAATTCCTTCCTCTTTCATACGTTTTGCGGATAATGACAGTAAAATCCTTTATTATCTTACCCGACTGATTTTGCAAGTACCAAGTCTCAGTTCTGTACAGAAGGCCATGTCAATACATAGCTGGCCGGATATGTGTTTTTTCTTCAAACAAAAAAGAACATTACATGTTCATTACATGGTTTTTTTTATATAATTGAGGTACCTTATTTAATATATTATTGTTTAGTAGCCTATGCAATAACATCGATACAGGACCTAATAGGGGAAATGGTTAATGTGTACTCACCTGTATGATGACTGCTGGGTATTTCCTCTACTGTGCAAGATTTCGTCCCTCTTTGTAAATAATAAAATAAAGGGCATCAACTAGCAACCGTACGTAATGATCGTTATTAGTGACCCGCTTAATGTCCATAGTTTGCTATGGGTATTCAAATTCCCCTGTCACAAAAACTGATGGCCACAATACCGCCGATATATATATATATATATTCTGGCAGTTTGTTCAACCCAATTTAATAAACTAATGAAAGGAATGAAAGTCGAAACACCATATCCCTGTATAACAGCCGTCGAAAATGTCTGTTGGGACCTTAAACTTGACGCTTTTATTGGTTGAACTATCTTACTGATGTCAGCGCAATAGTCTGCTGTGCCACTTAAGGTTGGATATAATGGCAATATCACTCAGATACATAAGGCCAAAGGGAACAATAGTACCAACAAAGACTGCGGTTTGTAAATCTGAAGTAGGATATTGTCTCTTCATACATATTTCGAAATGTTTTATTTTTGGGGGGAGGGGTTATATATATATAATGCTTAGTCTTTTATATCTTATAAACATTTTTACTTATCAGCAAGAAAATTTCAAATTGATCCGAAGTCATTTTCAGAGGATAATTTCCCATTATTATTATTTTAGTGAGGTACATGTATATGCAACGATTTTAGTGTAGGGGCAAATTTTTAAAAAGCAGGTTATTTACGCATACATCGCAAAACATATCTAAATTATGTATCGTTGGAAAGCTGATAATATCAGCTTTTGTTTTTAAGTTCGTCATTAAAAGATTTGAGATAATTGAGGTTAAATGTCAATGGTTCCTCTGGGACACCAAAAACAGGAGAGGAATGATATCGCAAAAATGAAAGAAAAGGGTTTTCAAATCTGAAGAGTGGTTTGGTCATTGGTGTAACCTGACAAAATGATATTTTGCCTGTTTTAATTGTAAAGTTATTCATAGACAGTATAAAGCATTTAATTTACCTCTAGTTCAGGGATAATTTATATTAAAAAATGTAAACTTTCCTTCGCTAGCAGGGTACTAGTTTTCCTAAGTAGGACCAGTCAAAACACAGTTCACGTTCTGTCTGTGAAACTTTGTATTGCTTACTGCAGTAGATTGTTCTTAAGAACGTGAAAATCAAAATTTTTTAATCCCGTGATTACATTCGAACTTAAACTTTACTGTAGGTCAAATTTTCATAACCTATACATAACTCAACAGCTGTTTGATCGAATTTCTTCAGACCTGATGTGAAACCATGCAAGGTCTGTAAGGTTACATGATAAATCTTAGTGTTACGCGATAAATCACACCTCTGAACACGAACATTAGTAGGTACTTTTGGGGATTTTTTTTTACTTTTTGAAGTCATTAAATATTAGTTTTTAATAGAAAACAGAACATCATAAACCGATTAAATCACAATTTTTTTTAAATAGTGTTCATGTAATTTTGCATCATTGAATAATATTCAAAAATGATTATAGACAGTACCCACTTCTGAACCCCTGAAACTGCGACATATATATAACTGTTACATTGTAAGTACTCTAGTGCGGCAATCGATGATCCAAAGGACTTGCAAAATGAAGGTTACGGTTGTTCTTTTACTTCTCAGCTTTGCAGGTAAGATCTTTTAGACAGGATAAAAAGGAAATCTTTACAAAGATATTTTTCTGTGCAGAGTGCGAAAGAAACACCCAGTTTGTAGACGAAATTGTTTGAAATGGCTTAACTTTTATAGAAAAGATATAGCTCAGCTATCGTTGTTGGTGACATTTATTGTTGGGTAGAAGATATTGCGGTCGTTTTTAGTTTCAAGATTTTTCAGTCATGTAATTTGAGTCCCTGCAGTATCTTCTTTTCTATATTTTGTCTGCTGTTGTTGGTCCTTGGTTTACTTTTGCATATTGGATAAAATAAAGGCTATCAGAACAAAAGTATAGGATAATTTGGGAATATTGTCCCGAGTAGAATAGTATCGAGTGCAATTGAAATCCCGTGAGGAAAAACATTCCCTAATATTCGTGCAATAACCATTTTATTGTATAACAGGTCTTTCAAAATGCAAAAAAATAAAAGTTTCGTCTTGATGACGTCATGTTTTCAAAGCAATATTTCACTAGACTGCAGTGTAGGAATATATTGTATGCTAAATGATGGTTACATAGTACACATAATATTATATGGCTACCCAACAAAAGCATTTTTACTTTCACAAAATAGCCTTTTTAAAAGATGTAAACTAATTGTTATAGGATGCTAAGAAATTTTTAGTATAGGTTAAGAAAGACGGAAAGAAATTATTTCCATTAAACAACTGAGAACCAAAGGGTAAGACTTACAAAACTGAGCCCCGAGAGGCGGTTTTTAAACCCTACATTTTGGTTCGAAGCTGTTTATTGATAATAATTTACGTACTGTCATTCTTTAACCAAATTACTGTCCTTTAAAATCCTAGTAAACAAAGTAAATATGTTTACCCTCTAGAGGACAGTTCTAATTTATCTATTATCAGTTAATATGATATGCTAATCACTTAGCCCTCAAGGTAAAAATTAAAACCATACAGCAGGTATTCAATCTTTAAAATACCGGGTAGCCTTAATTTAACAAAGGACATCTCTAAAAGTCTGATATATGGACTCTCCCTTGAATTAAGCACCTAAGATAATAAAGTAAATTGCATTTCAAAGGTCTTCAATGTTCATTACGCTTTAATAGTTCAGGTTTTTAATTAGTCTATCTTAAACTTTTGAAATGTGAAAAGGGCTTTTCCTGTATGAGATCTGTTTTCGTAAGATTTTAAAATGTTGGGAATAGTCTGTTTGCAAGAGTAGGATTTTTGGTCCTGTGGGCATTTTCTAAAGGAGGGTGGCAACCTATGCCGATTACAGTATTTGTTCTTGTCTTTGTAGTATTTGAAAATCCATGTTGGCAAGATTTTGTCCTGTGCAGTGACGTCATAAAGTCAGGTTCCCCTCTGCTTTGTCAAATACGCCTATTGCCCACTACTACATGTAATTCAACTGACATTTGTTTAAGGAGGCTGAAATTCCTTTTTGAAATGTTCTAATGTTTAACAAGTTGAAAACAGATATTGCCAAAACTGAATTCCGTGTAGTATGTGTGCGTGTGTGTGTCTGTATGTGTGTGTAGATGACATCATACATCATAATTGCTGAAACAGCAACTTCACGAAAAATGACATGTTAGTAACAAAATATTTTTGGACAGGAAAAGCATGTACATCATATGATTTTTTTTCTGGCAGTTTTCCAAAAATTGTTGGCACACTGCCATTCTAAATCAGACCTACAAAATTTATATTTCAAAGACGGGTTTAAGTTTGATTGTAGGGTGATACATCTGAACGTTCATTTAAAATTATATGATGCAATTAATTACAATTTTGTGATGTGGAAAATGAATTCAAGTTTTATCCTTTTGGTTTAAATATATAATGTCCAGATCTTCGTAAGATCTTCTATAAAGAAAGCAAACCAACAACTCTCAATCTTTAGTTCTGCATGGAGATCTTTGCGAAGGCACCACACATGAATACAGAATGACTCCACAGTAGTGAAAGAACAAAATTGATTCTGAACGCTTTGAGCGGAACACATATTTGGACGTTTTGTACTCTTTCTAAGACATTTTTGCAGGAATCGTTTTTATAACGGGTGCTGCAAATAAAAAGCACAAAATTTATCTAAAAGCAGCGCTTAATATAATTCACACTTTGTCTCTAGTGCTTTGTGGAGCTGTAAAATGTATTCTTGTGCTTGAGATGTATGCTTATATTTTGTGAGTACTGAAATGAAATGTATGTTGAGAGACTCAATTTATATTTTTACAACACCGGCAAATTGTTTGTTTTGAAAAACTTCGGTGTTTTTTTTTTTTTTTTTTTTTTATTTGGCTTTCATGTAGCACTACATTAAATTTGTTTGGGTGTCTTTAATGTATTGGTTTGTTAAAATATGACTTGTGAGATTAATTTATGTCTTCGAAAGCTACTATAGCGTGTCTGATTAAAGTTAATCCAGAAAAGCGCTTCACATGCAGTTACATTTACAATAAAGTTTAATATTTCGGCTCCTACTGGTAATATTACATCAAAATATAGCAATCTTATATAAGAGTTAGGCTGCTGTCTTTCCAGCATATATCCCCTATTATTTCTATTAAATATTTTGTTGAACTACGCAAAACAGAAAATATTTCAGAGGATGTTTTACAGTGTATAGAATAGTTGCAACACTGTATGCACAACCATCCAACATATTGGACGTTGGTAATACGCGTTGTTGATTATTTTGGAAAAAACTAATTGAAAGCTGAATGTCCCCATTAACAAAGGCGGCCTTTCGTCGGTCTCACTATTAAGCAATGTTCTGACACGTCTTTGAAACAAATTGGAGAATACAACCAACTACGGAGTATGCGAATGAAACATAATCTTTTGGTTCGAGTCGTGACCACGTCGACCCCTGCTCCTACCGCTCGAGATGCAGTCCTGGCAGATAACATGTATACCACCAGCTTTGATTAAAAGATATCTCTTTGTTCCAGTTATGATGAC
>JAOXYH010076280.1:0-10888 GCA_028566455.1 Botula fusca
TGGTTTGTTTTGTTTTTTTTTCAACAGAATATGTGAATTTCATTATAGTTGAACACGGTACATTTTCGATAGTTATAAAGTCTTCATCATACTTTCTTGTGTGAAGCAGACAATTCTAGAAAGTCGCCATCTGTAAAATCAGGCCTAGACATACCATCAGTAATATAAAAGGACACAATGAAAAACGCGGTGAATTATCTCCCTTAGACCAAGTAACCTTACGCTTATGCAAATTAAAACAGCAACATGTTAATTATTTACCTGAATACCTTTTTTCCTTATAATATATTGTATCTTGGAATAGGGGAGATGATACACAAATGTATCTCATAAATAGTATAAAAGAAGGAATATTATTATAAAATAAAACATATTTAAATGATAGTTGAACTGTTAAATGCTCGTCAATATTTATACCACTAGAAATTTGTACAGTTAAATTTCGTTTTCTTATGATTCTGTCTGTTTAATACCTGTCATTTGTCAAGTGCATTTGCACTCCATTAGTTAAAAATACATAGATATTTTGTGAATAGTTTTTTCACTATATGCATGTGCCAGCTCCTGCGTATATTGATACAGATGTTGTAGGATCTTCGTCAGCTGGTTCAGGGTCACCAGACACACAGCGAGCATGACTCAAAACCGATAATACACCAGCAGATACTGCAAAATGAAAAAGCATTGATGAAAATCAACAATTTGTTTTAGGACAACATAAATCTTTCACTTCATACGTTGCTGTGTCATCTACATTTAATTAAGCGTTTTTTAATTTCAAAATTAATCATGATTAATTCTGTCAAAAAAGTGAATAAAGGGCTATGCCGAGCGTAGCGGAAACGACCGGAAGTTGATTGAAACGAGAAAAAAGTTGAAACAAAATTGTTGACGGACAGACGGAAATCAAAGTATTGGTAAACAGAAAATAGTTGTGTAACAGACCTGAAAATCATTTACAGTGTATCATACATCATTTTTAAACGTTACACAAAACATCAAATCATTTTCTAATAAACATGACAAATCTTTGACTTAAAAATTTCATTCAGTCAAGGTAAAAAATCAAAGTATCAGTAAACATGAAATAATTGTGCGACAGATCTGCAAGATGCTTATATGGTACAACACATCGTTACCAAGCTTTTGACCAAATACATTGTGTGAAATCATTCCCTTATACAAGAGCCGAGAAGAGTTTGACGACAGAAATTGTCGACGGATAGGCAGACCCATGGAAGGACAGACAAAATGAAAACTATAGGACACGTGCATCTCGATGCGGGGCCCTAATTGTTTCTCCAATTTTGATACAAATATGTAAAATCGCTGGAATTTATGACAATGGTGTAAACACATTTGAATACATATTTTGACTTATTATTAAATATATACATAAATCAACTTCTTAAAATAACATGTAAAGCAAATTTACGAGAAGTATTTTTCACCGAAAGTGGCAAGGGTTCAGTAACCGTACCAGCTGCAAGGGCCTGTATATTTTATGTAATGTTAGATGTTCCTGAAATAGATATTTATTATATATATTGGCCTTTTCTTGTAGTATGACTACTTACCATTGTAAATGTTATAATTCTGTAATCAGTGTTTGAAAATATATGGAACTAGCATATGTTATTAAATTTTTACTGGTATACACAAAAGTGCAATAAAGTTCATTCTAATTGAAATTTCTTTTCTGTCTCTATCCATCTATACCAAATGCATATATACTTTTAATTGTTTCGTGTTGTATTTTCATCAAACCTGCTTCAGAACTTAATTACACGATTTTTTCATTATGAAGCTGAACATCAGCATGTGAGCACCCACTTACCGATAACAACATTACTGATTGTCTTGGCTATCTTTCGTTTTTTCTTGTCTCCAGTTTTCGAATAACTTCTTATGCTGGCATCTGATTTATGTCCAGATATCGACATAATGTGTCTAGCTTCAAATCCCTCGTCGTCAAGTAAAGTTAAACGTTGCTTAATCCAACTTCTGTTGAATAAGACTTTCATTTTATCACCAAGCGTGTTTTTCCAATAGGAGAATTGTCAAACCACACATTTCCAAGTTTCTTGCCCACTGATTCACGACGTTGCCAAAACTGATCAGAATTCGGGTTTAATACAGGCAAATATTTTTCGAACGATAATAAGGGGCAGAGTCTATTTTGGAGGGAGGACTACATATAGTCTTCCACCCTGACGCCCTCATCATAATTGCTATTATCTGTTTGTACCGCAACTATTGAAACAAAAATCTTGCTTCTTTAATTCACGAAGTTTCTCTCTCCCGCGATTGTAAAAATATAACATTAAGTCAATAAACACTTTATTCTGCAAATCTGCTGGATTCTTCAGATTGAAAGAATCAAAAAAGCTTTCAGATCCTCAGCTTCAATTGGTGTTTTGTAGATCGAGGCCCCTTTTCACATTCGCTTCAGTTTTACCATCATAGCTTGGAAAATCAATTTTGCTGCTTTAAATGATTCATTGTTTACAATATCAATATCACGAATTTTCAAAAATGTTTTTAATTCCATATCTATTTGTTACCAGTTATTTCTTTGTGTAAAACTCTGCTGCATAAAACTTCAGATGTGTGCAGAATTTTGATCACATTATAATGTTCTTCGAGTCCCTGTTTTTCAATATTTACTGCAAATCTTCCTCCTGGACAGATACAAACCTGTCCGACATATTTGTATCGTCTGATTGTTGACACTCATAATCATCAATGAGCTTAATGAAATGACGACAAGAACGGAAGCGAAAAAGAACTCTCCAAGAAGCTTGCAACAGATATGAATATTCATGAGAAAATGTCAGGTCACGGGAAAGTTCAAAGCTGGTTAGTCAACAGGTCGTATCAGGCAACAGTCTCAAATGGTCAACAGAAAGCCAACACAGTGAAAAAATCAAATTATAGATGAAAATAATAAATACTCAATAAAATGCAATTAATCATAATATAAGGTAATAAAAGGTTTTAACAGATTCAACACTGCCTACGCCTGTCAGTATAATATGGTACATCTCGAGAAACACTATGAAAAAAGAGACAGGTGGGACCATATCAGACTTGGTTTGTGCGAATAAACCCTGCTGTGCATTACCACTGATTTTGGTAATACATGTATACCAATAAATAATTAGCCTAAAGTAGTTGACAGATATGGGTGGTAGGTAAAATTTAGGACACTTGGGTGGTAGGTAAAATTTAGTACACTTGCTTTTAATAAGTACAAGTAATAAATTTAAAAGTCAGATAACATTTCGCCAGGGTAGATTTGTCTAAAATCTGCCGACTAAAAAGGAGTATATGAAGTAAAATTTGAAACCTGTTTATCACATTGTGTCATGGAGTATTTCAGAACAAAACGCATCTATCATGTTTTTATCATATACACGTATTATTCTAAAGAGATCAGAAACCAAACAAAATTTTGAAAAAAGTAAAAAAGAAAACATAAAAACTAAAACCCAACAAAACAAAACAAATTGATGCAACCACAATTGTTAGAGAATTTTATAGCCTTTAAAAGACTCTTTGTATCTATAGCCTTTAGAGGGTTACACAGCTGCATGTTTCATTTGGCCTCTGGTTCAAGACTGGGAACGAAATTCTTTACTTTCACTTTGCACGTCTTCGTCCTTATTCTTGCTGGCAAAATATGCATTTTTGATCTTTCAGGGAAGATTTTGCTTGGAAGGCCTGCAGTAGCAAATCCCCAAATTCAAACAACTGTAAGCATAACTTTACTTTAAAATTGTGGTCAATAAATGAGTTGCACTGTTCCACATCGAGTTCATTTTTCCAGAAGCTATGAATGGCTGAAACAAGTTGATCTTTGGTTCTGATGTTCTGCTTTGCAAGTTCTCGTTGTAAATTGTTTCAAACCATTACTATAGGGTTGAGATCTGGGCTCCCAGAAAGTCAAATGTCCCACCACTTGATTTCAACCTCTGTCATAAAGGTTTTCGGTAAAATGATCTTGTTGAAATCTGTCCTTGTCTGCATATACGGCATTGATAAATGACAGGAGTGGCTTCTTCAGTATATTTTTGTACAAACAAGTGAGATTTTAATATCCTTTAAACAACAGGAGCGAAGTTGTTTAACGCCTTATTCCTACCCTGACATGAAAATTCTTCAGTGAAACTCGTGTCATGAAAATGTTAATTGTCATTAATTAGATCCTCGCAAAATGTTTTTTTTTTCTTCTTATTCACTTCCTTTATCATCTGGCAGTACTATATAACCCGCCTTCATGGATCACTCTGTGAGCTGTGCTTTTTGAAACTTTTGTTCCCTCGGATATAAGATGGTGCAGAAGATCAGATGATGTCAGTGTAGAATTACTGACCAGCGCATCTTTTTACCGTATTGGCATCAGTACTGGTATCTTTACGGAACTTTGTGAGACTTGGTTCTTCAAAACAAGCTTCCTTTCTGATATTTTTGACAACATTCTTCACTATATTCCAGTTTTACATCAATTCCCCTAGTTTGGGAGTAGGCAATGACACTGATTTTCCATCCTTGGATGTAGAGGGATAAAATGTCAAGATTTTGAGAATAGTTCAACTTTTGTTCCCTTGGATATAAGATGGCGCAGAAGATTAGATAATGTCAGTGTAGAATTACTGACCAGCGCATCATATATTGTATTGATATCAGAACTGGTAACTTTACGGAACTTTTTCATGCTTTTGCTCTTCTTAACAAGGCTACTTTCTGATATTTTTCGACAATATTCTTCACTATTTCAAGTTTTACATCAATTCCTCTAGTTTTGGATTATAAGCGGACAATGGCACTGATATTCCATCTTTGGCCGTACAGGGATAAAATTTCAAGTTTTTAAAAATGGCTTAATTTGACTTTTTGCATAGTGTACTTCAAGTCTGTAAACACAAACCAAAAATGAAATAAAAAGACATTTCAGGAGTTTTACAATACCTTTGACAGGACATTTTATACATATTGGCTTTATTTTAATTTGACATTATACACAGATGTCGCCTATTAATCTGTTACAGTTATGTTCATCATTTTGCCAGCTTGATGAAATAGTGAAATATGATAATCAGTGTCTATTAGTAGTGGAAATAATGCTGTTAAAAATTGCATATTTAGGCGAAGAAAATACAAACACTCCAAGTAATCGATAATAAACAAATTGAAATACAGAAAACTAAACTACAGAAAAGAAACTAAGAATTTACATTAAAAACAGAAATCGTAGGAAGCAAAAAAAAAAAAATTGAAAATTCAAATTATTTCTTTTTCATTTTAGTGATAGAATACATTTGTATAAACAGCTTTTACTGCAATTATTTTGTTTTTAATTTTTTTCCAATCTAATCATTTGCATTTATATTTAATTCAGTAAATAAGTTGTTACAGTCATTAAATGTATTCAGTAGATCAACCGGTGAGTTATTATAATTAAGGTACAAATATAAGATAGTCTTTCAAGTGCTTGATTAGAGAAAATAAAAATTATTTGTCAGTGCAAGCATGTTAGAGTTAATTTCGACAATATTTAAACATTTGCCCAAGAACCTACATAGTACGCCAACAGAACGACAAATTCAATGTTTCAACAGCAGCTCGGCAAACCGGTACCACTTTGGACACTTCACAGAGATTGAGCATGAACACCCAGAACACCAAACAGACATCATTTTGACATTCAGTCATTTTTTTGTTCACCAAAAACACCTATTGCAGTAAATTTGCCAATTTCACCAATTCAGTCGTCCAATACCAGCTTCGACAGTCCAGTCTGAATGTTTTCTCAGCAGTTAGACCAGAGACATCAAATCTTACATCAGTAGAGGAACATTTCACCGAAATTACTGCAACATACAAGGACACCCCAGCCTCATACAGGTTACCACCTGCAACATTACTGAAAAAATACAATAACAACACCTCCGGTTTAGGCACTTTCGCTAAGCATCTTCTAGTGTTACTGTATCCAGAGTTATTTGGTAGTGACAATTTACGCAAATTCTATTCGTACAATGGTGGTGGATCACGGGATAAACGTCAATTTCAACCAAACGGAATCCTCTATCTTCACCGGTATATGACAGTTTTTATCCAAATGTTAAGTCAGCTATTACATGGAAAGGAAGAGTGATACCAAAGTTAAATCTGAGGAGAAAAAGATTGATTGATTGATTGGTACTGTTTAACGCCACACCTGCAATATTTCGGCTATATCGCGGCGAGAACAAATTAAAAATAAGAAATGAGTAGCACAGGTCCATGCACCTCCTTCAAGTGAACAAGCTTCCTTGTTATTTCTAGGCATTGCACACCCGACCACCAAAAGGTGAAAGCCCAGACGCAGTTTCCGTAAAAAGCAAGGACTTACCTTCATTCATGAACCTGCAGCACAAAAACAGGACTTACCATCCCATGATGAGGACCTCAAACACCATGGATTGAACCTGGAAATGTCTGCCCACCCCGCCCGCGGGTAAGCCAGGAATTACCAGTAAATGATGAACCTCGAAACTTAGTACCAATACAACAACCCTAATGACCAGAACCCCCTGAAACCTGTGCCATTGACAAAGAACTCTTACCTGTACGAAATACAGCGATAAACCTCGACTAGAATCACACCATCACCAAAACTTGCACATACACAAACACATCATCGTCACTATCTTAAATAATACCATGTCCAAAGCACATCCCAAAGGCCCAAAATAGAACAGGAAGGAAGAAAAGAAACATCCAGGAGAATCGGTGGGAATTTCAAGAGGGGGTGTACGAGGAGGGCAAATTTTGACTGCCACAAAAATTTGGATACCGTCCAAGGACCCCGGGTCAATTTAGCCTAAGCCAAAGGCCTACTTTTAACGAACTCTGCCGATGGGATCTTTAACGTGCTAGGGGTGGCTTTTACCATACACGGAACCTCGGTTTTACGTGTGATTCGAAGGACGCACCGTTGAGGAGGGGTTGTACCCCGCAGCTGGAGATACTAGGTCCTATTTCTGTGTCCCGGGGTTCCCTCGGGGGTGGAGGGGGGGTCGTACAAATGTATAATTCTGAGTGGAAGGTATGGTCTTGTCTTTCTTTGAACTATCTTAATAGTTTTAGTTCAAGGACACTGTATGTTTCTGTATCTCTTTACAATGAATTATTGTAAGGAATCGATTGACATTCACAACCGTCATGGCGGTAGTTGAGGGAGATAACTTATAATCGAGTATATACCTGCGCCTCTAGCTATAATTTCATACAGCGCAAAAACTTATGATGCACTGCTGTGTACGAGATTGATATTCACATGAACTGCAGTAACGTTCGACGGAACACATGTTCGCGGTATCGGGTTCTTTGGTTGTAATATTGCACTTTCGCCTAGTCTGTTTGTCATAGTAATGAAAAATGTAGATGATATTGATATTGTTTTATTCGTTTTACGTCTATGTCACAAAGAAAAATTCTGTAATCATACACTGCTGACTGTATGCCAAAGTGTCTCATGCATAAACACTAAAACAATGCATCAAAAAATGTGAGGTATACTGTACAGTGTCTTTTGTACCGAATTTGATAACTGTAGGACGCAAAATTGCCAACTTTTTATCACTGTAATATAATAAAAACTACATTGCATGGCTTTTATTCACTGTAGTTTTAACATACATATATATACTAGTATTCTGACAGTAAACCAGAATAGGCCCATTGATACAATACAGTATTCATATACATAGTATATCAACCTGTTCGTTTTTGTTTCGGCTTGGTAGTCAGGTTTCGAATTTCAACATTGTAATTAAGTCTTGTAAGAAAAACTGTAACATCTGAGGGATATCTATATCTTAAACCTCTTAAATAAAATATTGAATATACAAAGGCAGTCATCCAAGCTCGCATACCATGAGTTAATATACTAAACCGTGGATAGAAAAAACAATGAACATGACAATTGACAATAAAGCAAAACAAAACAGAGACACTAAAAGGAAGAAATGAGTTACACGATTCCCATCAATACCCGTGCATGAATTTATGTGCTCCAGAAGAGTAAGGAGATCCCGTTTTACATGTGGCGCCTGTCGTGTTACGGTAAGCACTCATGATCGAAAAAGTACGGGGATAACACTATAACACAGGAAACATTCACAAACTTTTGTTATACCTATATGATGGCTTGAAATCACAGGAACACCAGGCTTAAAATTCTAACGAAACGCTCTTCATCACAAATAAAAAGAACTGGAGAACCAAGCGTAAACCAGACGTCGACAGTCACATGTGGCGTAATATTTAAATGAGTACGCCTAGTTAACGAAAATCCGGTCGTATATGCAAATGGGTACGACTGATAAAATAGGAAAACCAGTCGTAAATCTATATTTATGTATAAGACGAAAAAGTAGCAGATGTACTCAAAATACATTGTACACTACCAAGAATTTATATGTAATACAATGGTACATTTCTAACCTACAGTGATTCCAGTACTATAAATAACATGTACTGTTTCAGTACAGTATCAGTGCCGTATATTGCAGTACTGTGACAGTACCGTATATTGCATTACTGTGACAGTACTGTATATTTCAGTACTTTGACAGTTAAAAAGATAGAATGCAATTTTTACGCAATATTGACTATTACAAATGAAACAGCTGAAAACGAATCTGTGAAAAATTTTATTTCAAAAGCTTAGAATGGAAGCAAGTAAGGAGGTTAATTTTCATTCAGACTGGGGGATTTTGTTCTTATAAACGTTCAGATACAAAGTAACATAATTATGCAAATCTCCAAGTCACCAGGGATAGTAACTTGAATGAAGTTCATCTAATATGTATAGATACATCTGCCTTGCACAATTACTGAAATTTCTCAGTCATAAAGAGTCATAACTCCACTGAAAAATGACCCAAACCTCCATAAAAATTCAATACGCACTAGAAGGCATGTTGGCAAACAAGATTGTAAAGTTTAGGTCCAAACCAAAGTACATGTAATGTGCAGAGGAAACGGGCTTCACAAACTAGATACATTGCCTTGGTAGAGAGTAAAAGGTAGCAACTCTATCAAAGTCGGTGAATGACACAAGAATTTGATCTGCACTAAGCGATCATATAATCCAGTCCAGTATTTCATGTTCACAATTTGACAGACTGACAGATGAAAAGATTGCAAGACATGCATGGCAGGAAGAAAACATCAACGTCTTCAAGGAACGAACTATGTCCAGTGCACGATGTTTTATCGATATTGTCGACATCGTTTACATTTTACATGTATTTTATCATTGGCAGCTCTATATTCATTGCGATGTCTATAACATTGTCAACATCGTGTCTACATCGCCTATCAGTTCTCTGAACTGTTTACATCGTTGACATTGCAATGTCTACAATATTGTGTCTACATCGTATCCACATCGTATATCACTTCCCTGCCCTGTTTATATCGTTGACATTGTCGATATCGCAATGTCTAGAACATAGTGTGAACATCATGTCCACATTGTCTATCAGTCCCCTGACCGGTTAACATCGTTGAAATTGTCGACATCGCATTGTCTACAACATCGGTTCCACATTCCGATTCTGAATCAGTTGCCAAACCTGTTTACATCGTTGCCATTACCAATGTCTACAATATTGTGTATATATTCGTGTCTAAATTGTCTATCAGTCCCCTTACCTGTTTATATCATTGACATTGCCGACATCGCAATGTCTACAATATTGTGTCTGCATCGTCTCCATATCGTATATCAATTCCCTGCCCTGTTTACATCGTTGACATTGTCGACAAAGCGATGTCTACAACATTGTGTCCACATTGTCCGTCACTCCCTGACCTGTTGACATTGTCGACATCGCATTGTCTACAACATATGTCGACATCGTTTCCACATGGCGATTCGGTTGCCATACCTGTTTACATCGTTGACATATATATATTGATGTTTTTTTATTATTTTTGATTTTTTATGTTCATCCGTGCGAAGTCATAACTCGGAAGCTATTTTTTCCGTCTGGGATTTCCCCCCAGATTTTGTTCTCAACTTTATCAATTGATTGTTCCTGAAAAAAACCATTACTTCTGTCAAATAATGTTTTCTATAGTAAGAATAATCTCCTACCTTTACTTTTGCGAATAAATTTCCTTCAGTATATTCACTGAAACACTTTAATCCACTACGAATTCACAACAAAGTGCAGACGCGCTCACGCGCTATCGACATCTCTCACAATGGCGTCTTTGCAATCCCATAATGCATTACTCGTGAACAAAAAAATGTGGGGGCCATCTCAATGATAAAAATATCAGACATCATATACGCCTCTCAATATTGTTTGTTTTTATGTGGTGGAATAAATTCTGGAGTCTTTAGAAATCAACTAAATTAAATTAAAATAAAGAGGAAAGACTGTTAAAGAACTACTTAGATTAAGAAATTACACATAAGGTCAGAGTACCCAAATTGCGCACATTTTGATGGTTTATAGCAATTTCTGTCTACATGAACAAAATGTAATGGAAATTCAGATTAAATATCTGAAATACTATTATAGACCACTATTCCCATATAACATCCGTCTACCTTTTGTATGGCCTACATGTCACATTGTTTACACTGAAAACTCGCATGAAAACGATACCTCAATCGCGCACATGTTCAGGAAATATCGTAAGAACAATGATTTTTGAGAACTTTTCTAAAAATATTCTCTGTACCGAATTAAACATTTTTAGTTTATTGAAAACTTCCATATGCTTTAAAAATATATAGCGAATTGAGTAACGTCGCATGGACGTCTTTAAGAATATACTTGTGCATCGGTTAGGAGTTTTTATAATAAAAACTCGTATTTGG
>JAOXYH010076391.1:0-10887 GCA_028566455.1 Botula fusca
AAAAATAAAAATAATCAGAAGAATAACAATATGTCTTTCCATTAGGAAAATGGAAAGACCTAATAATCAGAAGAATAACAATATGTCTTTCCATTAGGAAAATGGAAAGACCTAATAATAATAAACATAAGAAATACAATAAGGTCTTCCCCTGGAAGGGGAAAGACCTTAATAATAATAATAAACATAAGAAATACAATAAGGTCTTCCCTTGGAAGGGAAAGACCTTAATAAACATAAGAAATACAATAAGGTCTTCCCCTGGAAGGGGAAAGACCTTAATTATATTATATTATAGCAGAGATGCAGTGGGCATACAACTTCAAATTCATCATGACATGGACATCCTATATTTTTATAGGAAAATTTAACGATATATTTATTCATATCGATAATATATATTCATATTTTTGTGAATGCCCTATAATTCAATATCATCATTGCTTTAATGATTGCATGATTGATTGCAGCCATGAGTGGGCGGAAGCCAGCTAGGAAACGTAGAAGGACGTAGGGTCCGTCATTGTCTGATGAACCATCAACTTCCACGGCTAGCGACGAAAATTCTTCTCAGAATGTTAATTTAAATAATTTGGAACAGTTAGTTTCAGCCTTGGTTCCAGCGTTAGTGACCGACGTTGCCCAAGGCGTAATGACTTCATTGCAGACTCAAGGCATTATACCGCTGCACAGTCAATAGCGAATTCATCTCAAGAAACTGTGGCACCTCCTATGGTGCAAAATGCAATTAATGAACAACCATCGACGAGCCAAAGTTCTTCAGATACTGAGCACCCAAGTATAAGTTGTCCATTGGGACTCAATGTAAATCAAAAAACAAAAGGCAAAATTTGGGTAAATGAATTTGTTGAATTTGGATCCTTATTAGGATTTAAGAATTCTGATAAGAAAAATTTCGAAATATCAGAATCTCCAGATGGTAATTGTGTAATGAAAACATCAAAAACATCATACACGATAAGAAACATGAATCAATGGGTTCAAGCTTTTTTTGTATTTGTTGGTATTTATACTGAACAAGCACCCAAAGATGCCCCAGCTTTAATGAAATATGGGGATTTGGTTCAAAAATTAGCAAGACGTATGGGAGATGAGGCAGCCCTTTTTTATGATAAAACATTTAGGGAATGGCGATCAACTGACCCATTGAATTTTCCATGGGACAAGTTGAACTCAGAAATTCATAGCGAATCTTTAGCTATAGGGTTGAGCAAATCAAGGCAAAATGTTAATTCTAATAGGAATTACATTGTTCAAAACAATCAGCCCTTTCGAGATTCGGGGCCACCCAAATACCCATGCCATCTTTTCAATAACAAAGGAGCATGCTACAGAGCAGGGTGTCAATACACACATGCCTGTCAAAAATGTGGTGGTCCCCACTGCAAAAAAGAATGCCCAAAGTTCAAAACCAATAGAACATTTACAAAGCCAACAAGCACAGGGTCAACCCAACAAAATCTCAAACCAAACACCAAAACACCGTCATCAAAGTGACAATGAGTTGTCAAACAACATTGTAACCCCAGTAAAACCATCACGGTTAGATTACTGGCTGCAGGGATATAATGCATTGAAACGTAAATTTTTGGTAAACGGTTTTACTGTGGGCTTCAAGATCCCATACCAAGGTCATCGTGACTTCAGAATAAGTGAAAATTTGCAATCAGCTAAAATAAATATGGACTATTTGAAGACAAAAATTCAAATAGAAATTGACGAGGGACGGGTAGCAGGCCCATTCACTTACTGTCCCTTTCATAAATTTCAAGGTTCTCCTTTGGGGCTAGTGCCAAAGAAAACAACAGATTTGGTGCCAGATTTTCGGGTAATTCATCATCTATCTTACCCCGAAGGATCTTCAATCAATGACGGCATACCCCCACAAAGCAAAACTGTCCAGTATCAGAGTATTGATGATGCTGTCAATTTAATGCGTCAGTTTGGAAAACATTGTAAAATGTTCAAATTAGACGTTCAAAATGCTTACCGTATTGTTCCAATTCACTCGTCTGATTGGGAATTATTAGGATTCAATATCGATAAACAGTTCTATTATGATAAATCTCTCCCTTTCGGCCTTAGTTATTCTTGCCAATTATTTGAGGAAGTAAGCTCAGCCATTCAATGGATATGCGAAAACAAATTAGGGATTGCGGGTAGAATGGTCCATCTGTTAGATGATTTTTTAGTTGTTGGTCCTGCTAACTTACCTCTTAGCAATAAGGACCTTCAAAAAGTAGTATTTTTATTTCAGGACCTTTGTATACCACTGAAAACCTCAAAAACAGTCTTACCATGTGACTGCTTAATTTTCTTGGGAATTGAATTAGACTCATTTTCCATGGAAAAGAGACTACCTGCAGACAAACTAACCAAAATACGAACACTTCTGCAACAATACAAAACTAAGAAGTCTATTACTTTACAAGAGTTACAATCCATCATTGGACTCTTAAATTTCGCCTGCTCGGTAGTCGTTCCAGGACGCCCTTTTTTACGCAGACTAATTGATCTCACAATGGGGCTTACACAACCATTCCACCATAGAAAGTTAAATAAAGAATCCAGAGCAGATCTTAATGCATGGTCTCATTTTGTGGATAATTTTAATGGGAAATCGCTTCTTTTACCAGACCGTTGGGAAAACTCTTTAACTCTGGATTTCTTTTCAGATGCTAGCAACAGTGGATTTGGGGGTTATTTTCAAAACCAATATTTTTATGGTTTATGGCCCGAGTCCTGGTTCGACTACCATATTACAGTAAAAGAACTATTTCCCATTGTACTTGCCGTCGAGCTATGGGCAGAAATTCTACAAAACCGCTGCATTTTGTTTCATACTGATAATGAATCAGTTATGCACATTGTAAACAAACAAAGTTCAAAAGACAAAACCATCATGGTATTAGTTAGGCGACTAGTTCTAAAATGCCTACAATACAATATTCTTTTTCAAGCAACACACATAAGGGGGATAGACAATTTTTTATCTGACTACCTTTCTCGTCAACAGATACCACAGTTTCTGGAAAAGTTCCACCATCGGAATCCAACAGTATGTCATTTCAACCAAGACAGCTTAAAAATCTAGTCGCGATTGCATCTGATTTGATACAGCATTCCATAGCTAGATCCACCAATGATACATACAAAAGAGCCTTGCATTATTATCAGATGTTTTTATCAAAATTTCAACTATCCGTAACCGCTATACCAGCAACAGTGGAAAATATAACACTTTTTATAGCTTTTTGTTATTCCCAGGAACTTGCTGTCTCAACTGTTACCACTTATATTTCGGCACTTAGCTTTTATCATAAAATAAAAAATATTGAAGACCCAACACACAATTTTCTAGTAAAAAATGGTTACAAGGTTATAATAATAAAAAAGGCAAAGTGGATTCAAGGCTTCCAATTACACCAACTATTTTAAGAAGATTGTGCTCTTCATTAATGCATACATCCACAGTTTATTTTCATAGGATACTACTTAAAAGCATGTTTTAACAGCATTTCACTGTTTTTTAAGAATTCACTTTTTCCAATTCAACCGGAAAAAATGAACATCTTATAACAGTACAGGCAGTGCATTTTATTTTCAAAGAAAATCATGGTACACCTTCTGGATTTGAATTGACAATGAACTCTTTTAAACACAGCTACGGTAAAGTTCACACATTGTACATTGAAGAAAATTTAAAAGATAGTCAATTGTGTCCCGTAAAAGCTTTATGGCATTATTTTCAAATTAGAAAACCATCTTCAGGTCCATTATTTTCTTTCATGGACAATGCTCCAGTGACACGCAAGTTCTTCACAGAGCAGCTTGAACTTTCTTTGAAATGGTGCGGGTTAGACACAAAAAAGTACAAATCGCATAGTTTTCGTATCGGTGCAGCTTCCACCGCATTTGCTAACGCATTCAAGAACAAAAAATCAAAGCTATGGGACGTTGGTCTTCAGACGCTTTTAAAAATACATCCGTATCCCAGTATTAAAACTTAATTGAAGGCCATGGTGACAGGAGCATCTGGTCGTTACAAAGTTTTTTCTTTTCTTCACAACAGGTTGCTTTGATTTTGCTCTTCCATTCATACATTTATTGGGTTAGTTATTACATAACACAACCGTTTACATTTTTTTTCGGTTTGTATGATATCCTTGCAAACAGCTATTAAAAATTACTTATTTATTACATGATGTAATATGTACATGTATGTTATGACATTGCAATTTGTGAAGGAATATCTATATTTTCATGTTTTAAAGACACTCTACATGTTTAGATACATGTTATCTTGGTGACAGGAGCATCAGATATACAAAACATTGATTCATTTTTGTATATTTTGTAGTATAGAACTATCATCGTCTATATACCTTTATATGTTTTGCATGCCTAAATGTAATGTAGCCCTGTTTATGACTTGTCTTTTATTGTGTACTCAACCTTGGTGACAGGAGCATCAGGTTGTAAAGACCCCAATTTCTATTTAGAAATCTGAAATAGCGTCTGAAATTATATGTTACAAATGTATAACCTTGGTGACAGGAGCATCCGGTTGCGATAAGAACTTTCCCACCTTGGTGACAGCAGCATCCGGTGAAAACACAAAACATATTATTTCAGTTAGATCTTTCTCATATCCAAATATTGTACTTAGTTTATGCCATTTTGACTATCATGATCGTGATTAAATTATCATGAAGGTTATATTGTTGGTTAACTTTGGTGACAGGAGCATCAAGTTTAAAATAAACGGGTACTTGTAGGTAATTATGGTTATAAAGTACACATTCACTTATTATTTAGGCTTTTTGTAGGATAGGTTCACAGTAGTTTTAGTTCTTTTCTTTCATATACTGTTCTTTATATACTGTTCTTTATGCCCATCTTCCTCTAGGGTTGGGTGGGGTAACTGTCTTAGCAAAGATTTTTCTAAGCCAGTTTGTGGCATTTTTAGGCTTCCCCACCTTTGATGTAACAAATGGGGATATTTTATAGGTTGATTTACCAATATATCATTTTGCAAATGTCTGATACATATTGATATTGATCATTGTTTTTATATCAACCTGTATGTACAATTGTGTTTCTTTTGATGTCATTTAATAAATGACCTTTTCAAACTCAAATAGAGTTTTTTATTTTACTACCAATAGCAATGAGATACAATGTAGTACATCAAACAGAGCAACCCTTGAGTAAGCACTAAGAGATGAACATAAAGGCAATTTATGATAATAAATAATTTTATGGTCATTCTAGTTAAATTTTACTGCGCTAAGTAAGATAACTCTGTCCTTATAATACGCATGGGTTAAACAGAATAGCCACACACTAGTAACAGCCAAATTTATTGAGCTCAATGCAAAAAGTTATACGTTTCGGTAAAAGTTTACATTTTTGATTGAAATTGTTAAAACGTTTTTTGAAGTCATTGTTCGATTTATGTGAAGGAGTTTAATTTTAATGGATTAATGTGATATACGCTTAATATTAACAATGAAGAAGGCTATTAACACAGTGGATTTATAATTATTAGCTTGTCTTCCCTCGTGATCAGTGTATGCAGAATGTCAACATTGATTTTTGGATCCAGTCATGTGAAACGACTTTATTTTAGTGCGAGGAACAATTACTCATCTTATAATTTATTTCAGTTACAAAAACGTACTCCGCTTTATATTTATGGGAAAAGTGGCGGACGTGTTACTGGAACGTGTTTCGTGGATCAGAGATGCATTAGATTAAAACAACTTGTAAAGGGGGTGTTTGTAAACAAACTCGTCCAGGGCTATGCAGGAACACGTATGTTTGAACGTGTGCAGAAACTATACACTGATTAACACCTTATCGCTGTAGCAGACGACGCGTTTCAGGCATGCACGACCTAAGTGTATTAACAGATGCTGTGTATATAAATAAACACAAACCACAACAAGCTTATCACCGGTATGGATCCACGTTACGATTAGGACAAGTTGCCCCAATGCAAAACTTATCCAAACGAAATGCACCGAGTAGTTACTGTTTGAAACAACAATTGTTCCAAACAACACGCAACTCCTCGTCAACCTGTTACTCTATCCGTCGTATTTGGCCTATTTGCAAATTATATACATAATTATAGATGTTTCAAAGACCGTTGATCAGCAGTCTATATGGAAATCTATTCGATATTAAATGGTATACTGACATTTGGTGCAGTAATTTCCGGGCTTATATACTACCGAGTGTATTCGCAACTCTCTAGATTTTCCAGTGATTCCAATGCATAACCCCGAGCGATAACAATTTCTATAAAAATAATCTTATCATAATTGACCTGGAATTTCCCATCTATATTTAAAGATTGTTTTGAGTACCGCAAAAGACCACACCAATTTATTAGACAACATTTTGTGCTACGGGAATTATAAACACTTTATTTTACACATCGGAGGTGACATGGATTCGGTTAACGCGAATAACCAGCTGGTTTACGAGATAATCTAGCTGCCATATCAATTGAAACACCGCTACAACTTGCAAAGTGTTTTATTTGTCAGCTGATCCCAAGATTAACACCATCAAACTGTGCTAAATCGACATATAATGACCTGGTGATTAAAGCGAATAGACTTTTGAAGCTGAAGTTGTTGATTACTGAGGATATCCACTACTAGAAATTTAAAGAACTTCAACATTTAAATGAAGACAATTTCTCCGATGGCATCCACATGAGCGAAGTTGGGAGCATTAATTTTTATAAAGCCAAATAGAGGTGCTGTGGTCCAGGCAAACCATTAGTTGCATGCTTTTTAGTGCAGTGCCAGTATTTTCACTACAGACCCTCCCTTTCAACCTGCTGTATTTATATGAAGATGCAAGTAACTTATATAATTTTTGTTACTACATGTAGCTCTTCTAAATCATTTTACATGTATGTTATGTAAATGTAGGTACACTATACGGAACAATATTTTTATTGTTCATACATGTACATGTATAATGATATTTTTATCATTACTTTTATATCAAAACTACACATGTACATGTATATTTAACAATGATATTTTTATCATTTGTAATATATGTGTGGTTGCATGATATTTTTTATCAATTATATCTATCGTGATGATCTATATATAAATGATATCTCTATCGTCAGTAGATCTGGGTTTCTACCAGATTTCAAAAGAGGCTATTTTTAGCACAAGTACTGTATAATTGTATAAGCTACAATTAAAAAAAATATAAAATAAAATTATATTATTGCAGACGATATGTATGTCATGTACATGTAGGTACACTATACGGAACAATATTTTTATTGTTCATACATGTACATGTATAATGATATTTTTATCATTATCTTTTATATCAAAACTACACATGTACATGTATATTTAACAATGATATTTTTATCATTTGGAATATATGTGTAGTTGCACGATATTTTTATCGATTATATCTAGCATGATGATCTATATAGAAATGATATTTCTATCATCAGTAGATCTGGGTTGATGTATGGACTGATATTTGTATCGTTAAAGTCATACAATTTTACCAGAATCCAAAAGAGGCTATTTTTAGCACAAGTCCTGTATAATTGTATAAGCTACAATTTAAAAAAAAAAGAAAAAAGAAAAAGAAAATTATATTATTGCAGTGAGATGTAGTGGGCATACAACTTCAGATTCATCATGACATGGATATCCTATATTTTTATGGGAATATTTAACGATATATTTATTTATATCGATAATATATATTCATATTTTTGTGAATGCCCTCTAATTTAATATCATCATTGCTTTAATGATTGCATGAATTATTGCAGTCATGAGTGGGCGGAAGCCAGCTAGGAAACGTAGAAGGACGCAGGGTCCGTCAGTGTTTGATGAACCATCAACTTCCACGGCTAGCGGCGAAAACTCTTCAAATAATTTGGAACAGTTAGTTTCAGCTTTGGTTCCAGCGTTAGTGCCCGCCGTTGCCCAAGGCGTAATGACTTCATTGCAGACTCAAGGCATTATACCGCCGACAATTCCAGCTGCACATTCAACAGCGACTTCATCTCAAGAAACTGTGGCACCTCCTATGGTGCAAAATGTAATTAATATACAACTATCGAGAAGCCAAAGTTCTTCAGGTACTGAACACCCAAGTATAAGTTGTCCATTGGGACTCAGTGTAGACCAAAAAACAAATGGCAAAATTTGGGAAAATGAATTTGTTGAATTTGGCTCCTTATTAGGATTTAAGAATTCTGATAAGAAAAAATTCGAAATATCAGAATCTCCAGATGTTAATTGTGTAATGAAAACATAAAAAACATCATACACAACAAGAAACGTTAATCAAAGGTTCAAGCTTTTTTTTGTATTTGTTAGTATTTATACTGCACAAGCACCCAAAGATGAGCCAGCTTTAATGAAATATGGGGATTTCGTTAAAAAATTAGTAAGACGTATGGAAGATGAGGCAGCCCTTTTTTATGAAAAAACATTTAGGGAATGGCAATCAACTGACCCATTAAATTTTCCATGGGACAAGTTGCACTCAGAAATTCATAGTGAAACTTTAGCTATAGGGTTGAGCAAATTAAAGCAAAATGTTAATTCTAATAAGAATAACATTGTTCAAAACAATCAGCCCTTTCGAGATTCGGGACCACCCAAATACCCATGCCATCTTTTCAATAACAAAGGAGCATACTACAGAACAGGGTGTCAATACACACATGCCTGTCAAAAATGTGGTGGTCCCCACTGCAAAAAAGAGTGCCCAAATTTCAAAACAAACAGAACAGTTACAAAGCCAACAAGCACAGGGTCAACACAACAAAATCTCAAACAAACACCAAAACACCGTCATCAAAGTGATAATGAGTTGTCAAAAAACATTGTAATCCAGTAAAACCATCGCGGCTACATTACTGGCTGCAGGGATATAGTGCATTTAAACGTATATTTTTGGTAAACGGTTTTACTATGGGCTTCAAGATCCCATACCAAGGTCATCGCGAATTCAGAATAAGTGAAAATTTGCCATCAGCTAAAACAGATATGGACTATTTGAAAAAAAAATTCAAACAGAAATTGACGAGGGACGGGTAGCAGGCCCATTCACTTACTGTCCCTTTCCTAAATTTCAAGGTTCTCCTTTGGGGCTAGTGCCAAAGAAAACAACAGATATGGTTCCAGATTTTCGGGTACTTCACCGTCTTTCTTACCCCGAAGGATCTTCAATCAGTGACGGCATACCCCCACAAAGCAAAACTGTCAAGTATCAGAGTATTGATGATGCTGTCAATTTAATGCGTCAATTTGGAAAAAATTGTAAAATGTTCAAATAAGACGTTCAAAATGCATGCCGTCTTGTTCCAATGCATCCGTCTGATTGGGAATTATTAAGATTCACTATCGATAAACAGTTGTTTTATGATAAATCTCTCCCTTTCGGCCTTAGTTATTCTTGCCAATTATTTGAGGGAGTAAGCTCAGCCATTCAATGGATATGCGAAAACCAATTAGGGATTGCGGATAGAATGGTCCGTTTGTTAGATGAGTTTTTACTTGATGGTCCTGCTGACTTACTTCTTAGCAATAAGGACCTTCAAAAAGTAGTATTTTTATTTCAAGACCTTGGTATACCACTGAAAACCTCAAAAACAGTCTTACCATGTAACTGCTTAATTTTCTTGGGAATTGAATTAGACTCATTTTCCATGGAAAAGAGACTACCTGCAGACAAACTAAACAAAATACGAACATTTCTGCAACAATACAAAACTTAAAAGTCTATTAATTTACAAGAGATATATCATTTTGCAAATGTGTGATACATATTGATATTGATCATTGTTTTTTATCAACCTGTATGTACAATTTTGTTTCTTTTGACGTCATTTAATAGAGTTTTTTATTTTACTACTAATAGCAATGAGATACAATGTAGTACATCAAACAGAACAACCCTTAAATATGCACTAAGAGATGAACATAAAAGTATTGAAAGTTGCAAAATAGTATTAGAAATAAAAATACAAACAAACAAATTTAACAATTATCAGTGTGACAATTTATTTGGCATAATTTATCAAAGATGTGTTTAAATGATCTATTAAATTATTCGATTCAAAAAATAAATTAAGGTCTACAAATTTTAAAATTATTAGCAGGGTTGCAAAGAATTCTAGCTCAAGAAGTAATACTGTAAGCCAAAGTAAGTTCCTGTGAAATTGAATTCCAGTGAAACAAATTTCATATGAGATTTATTCCATCTGAAACCCATTTTTTATATAATTATAGTTTTATCCATTCTCCTATACCAACTTTAAAGTTGTACAAAGCAGTATTAAAGTATGAATAAATTAATGAAATGTATTTCTGAACTAAAAAAAGCAGAAGCATTTGCAAGATGAACATTAGATTGTATCTTAAACTACAGAAGTGTAAATGAATAATCCTGTACTAAGAAGCAATCCAACACAATGAAGAATGACTTAAACATCCTACCATTTCACTGCAGTCAGTATCAATTCTGAATAGAAGTTGTTGACATTGTAACTCCATCCTTCCACTTAAACATCCACTGACCAAATAGTTACAAATGTAGGTGATTTTACAAATTCACACCTTTTTGCAACAAGTTCAATAGAGATTAATAAGCTTATTGTCCACAAAACCTTTGGTGATTGAACTCAATCAAGTTATAATTAATTCTCTAGCTGTCTCGAGTACTTTACAATGTTCTAAGTTTGTAAGAACATGATAATCCCTTTCTTACACATGCTTAAAGATAAACTGAGTTTAGAACAATCTAATATTAAATATTCAGTACATGGTCATTTTACTAAATGCAAGTCAT
>JAOXYH010076498.1:0-10887 GCA_028566455.1 Botula fusca
TTTAATGTAAACTTGTTCTTTTAGATTACTATCACAATCTGTTGTAAGTAATGTAATTTGATTGCATACCACTGCTGGCTCCTTGATATAGTGGAACTGTCTTCTCTGATGAATGGTTGCTGAGTGTTTCATCAGTGAAAAAATGTATTGCCTTTTAATTTTATTGCAAACTTTTGTATCTTTGTCAGTACATGTACAACATTATGTCATTGTTGGCATTTCTGACTGAAAAATACACCAATGACTTCACAGGGTCTTTTTTTCAACATCCTCACCAGTTTGCTGATTTTTATGCCCCCGCCGTTAGGCGACGGGGGCATTAAGATTTGCTGACGTCCGTCCGTAGATTTTTGTCACATATTTTTCTGGTTCCTTGCAGCGGAATATTTTGATATTTGCTATCTAGCTTTGTTGTGGTAAGTTCATCATGTAAGCATTTTTCAGATCTATGCGCCATGTCTTCCTGTTTAACGATCGATACTTCAATATTTTTCAATGTACATTGTTAATATACAATTTTTCATAACACTTTTCTCACTAACTATGCAGCAGGATGATTAAATATTTGGTCCGTAACTTTCTTATGGTGAGTTGGACTGTGTAAGCGTTTTTCAGATTTTTTTGGCGTAACATTGCAGTGGAGATAACTGTAGTCCAATTTTAGCAGATGTAAATATTTTTAACCATGGTAAATACTTGTCTATTTACCTCTACTGCATGTGGACAGGTAAACTCAATTTGTGACATTTAATATACGAAATAAGTTACATGTATCTGTAGGACAATTTTGCATACAAGTATTAGGCTGGTAAGAAAAATGAAATTGTTTACGAGTTAGAAATTTACAAAATATTTGTGCAATTAAATTTGCACTATTATTTCATTAGTTATCTGGTTCAGAAATGGTGATCTTTGGCAGAATATAGGATGGCTTTCCATTGTCATTGAAAACTTTTATTTTGTTTAGTGGTATGGTCAGTTTGTTGTTCTCGAAAAGATGAACTGCAGTTTTCCATTGTTGTTGAAGTTTATCATGCTCATTCTTCAGTGATGATGATCGAAAATGTGAAAGAGCCGGACCTTTTGGATTGAAATGTGGTTCTTCAGGACCATCATGGAAAACTATGTCACCGTTCCTGTTGTGGTGCCACCAAATACCCACACCTGGAAGAAGAAAGTCGATGATTCTTTGGAGATGTGATTGGACTAGCATTGGTCGTTTCTGAAGTAGTGTTGATGGAATAACAGAATTGGGTTGCTGTTGTAGAAGTTGAGCCTGCTTTCTAATGATGGAGTCTTGGATGGAAAAAACATCTTGTTTGGAGGCTTGTTGGGAATTGAATCGTAGAACTGCATTGTCACAAATGATTTAAGCCTGTCTGTTTGTCGTGCTTTTGCACATTTTCCGTAAATCTCCGAAGTACCTTTCTTCTTGCTCAGTTAGGCTGGAGCGTAGATTAAATATCCGGAGAGTTTCTGGGGCATGAACTGTCAGACTATGAAAATGAGCTCCAAAGAACTTCCGAGCGGTCATCTTAGATGGAACTCCATTAACACTGCGACATAAAGTGTTAAACAAGAAGCATTTATTGTGCAGTCTAAGGATTTGTTTCGGATATCTTGCTTCATATCTTGAATAGCAGGAGTTAGTGATTTCCACCAGACAGTTAATCAGCAGCATGATGTTGCTGTCAATTTTGTTTTCTTTGAGGAAGTTAGCGGCAAATTTCGCAAGTTTTATTAAGAACAGACGAGCATCGGATCCCTTCAGCTGGTTTTTGACTCCAATTGTTGTTGCCGAAAAAAGTTCAAATTCCTTCTGTGCAACTTTGTTTTGGATATGGTTTGGAAGTTTCAGGATTAAATTTTGGATCATATTGGTCAGGTCATGTAAAGGTTCCACTCCTAAAATTTCATAATTTGGGGTATTCAACTCTTCCGCGCTTCTTGATGGATTTGGAATCATTAGTGCTGGTGGTCTGCTAATTCCATGCAGCAAGCTAGACAATTTTCTTGCAGTTCTGGTCTGAGCATTTCTGTCGTATCTACATCTCTTATTTCCAGTTCTCTTATCAGTTCCTCTTTCTTCAATCCTTGTTAGGGGTTCAAATTACGTTTCTTCAGCTTCTCAATACTAGAAGATGATGAAAAAAGCCTACATCTCTCATTTAAGCTGATCGGTTCCATATTGAAACATCTCGCTAGATTTCCATGATCTGCTGAAGGAACACCACAAATACAAGAGAAGTTGCCACCACGTTGTTGGCCTGATTCAAATTGCCGAGCAGGACCGTTTCCACTAAAATCTCGCATGATGTCGAAAAATTGAACAGTTTTGTCTCCCTCACTAAGTAATTGGATTAGTTGTGATACAGTTCTTAAATCTTCAATTCGAGTGGCTGTATATAATGTTTGCTCTACATCAGAACTACATGTACCTGCAAGTACATTGTATTATTGTATGCCGAGTTTTGATTGGACATGGTTTTTTCATACATATAAGGCGATTCAAATAAATTTTCCTGTTTCTAAAAAATAAATTTTCCTGTTTCTCAAGATTTATTTCTGACATGACCTAAAATTATGATCATATGAAAACGGATGGTTATTTTTTATAATGGTTACATGTACAGGTATATACATTTTTGAGTTGAAAAAGTGATTTTTATGCATTATGGGAGGGAACGTGGCATAAATTTTGCACGTCTTACTCTTTGTATATTCTTAATTCCCCTTCCCCCTTTTCCTAGCTCACCAGATCCAAAGGGTCATGGTCTGTAATCGTCATAATCTGTAAACATTCCACATTTTGATTTTCTCAGACACTACTGTCAAAATGCGCATTTTCCTCTGGTAGTAGTCTTCAAAATTATTTTTTATTAGTTTGAAAACAAAGAACGTGTTCTGATTTGCAGCAAACAAAAAGAAATCTCCGAATCTGTGAAATTGCTCTTATGTAGAAATGTAACTGAAAAGGTTCACTACAAAAATACTTTTTTTTTGGCTAACCAGAAATCCAAGATTGCCAACAATGTTTGACATAGTTAAATACGTGTATTGGAACACTATGCAAAATGCGTTAAAGGATCTCAGAAACTTAGATAAATGAAAATGTTCTTTGCCAGAAATTCCTTTATTAGCCTATACAAATTACTGTTTGCCTTTGGAAATCCAAGATGGCTGTCACCATTGGAAATGGCTGAACAATTGACTTGGTGTGAAATACCTGGAAAGATTGTCTCAGAAATTGCTACTCTGCTACTCAGAGAAAATATTCTTTTTTGGAAATGTTCCACTACAAGAAAAGCTGTCTGATGATGAAAATCAGAAGTTTAACTTTTTTAATATCCCCACCTCAAAGCAGTGGGGTATACTAGTGTTAGCTATCTGTCTGTTTGTCCTTTCATAAGTTTGTCACATTTTCCTCAGCAACTGCAAGTTGCAACTACTTGATGTTTGGTACCAAGTTTCAGCTGGTTAAGCTATACAGTATGAAAAATTTGCATATCTGTCAATAGTCTGCTACCTGTCTACCAAATGAATCGGTGTTTCCAACATACAAAATTTTCATCTCATTTTCATCTGATCAGCAACAAGTCTCATATTTCAGTTATTTTCTACCAAATAATAGATCATCTCTTTTGTTTTGTCGGTATTTTGACCAGCAAGTGAATCTGGGGTTTTGAATATTAAAAAAAAATGAAAATTTCTAGTATGTTGGATGAGAAACAGGACATTTCTTTGGAATAGCCTGATTGTTAAATGTTACTTGATTTAAAACATCTTCCTTGCATGCATTATTTACCTTTATTTTAACCTTAAAATTTTGTTGTGATATTATGTTATGGCAAGGTCAGCGTTGACTGCCTGTAGACAGACCCAAGCTCTAATTAGCCGAATTGCACATACTGCAACAGTGCAAATCGACTTATTTTTGTCTCGCCTATATGGTTTTTGTCCTTGACCTCAATTTCGCGGTCTAGTGACCACGTTAAGTTTTTCTGATTAGGTCAGTTTCTCAATAACTATAAGTGGTAGGTCAATGATATTTGGTTTATAGGTTGGTCTTGGATTAACATGACAGTCTGTCATATGGCTTTTGTCCTTGACCTCAATTTTGCAGTCTAGCAACCACGTTAAGTTTTTGTGATTATGTCAGTTTCTCATTCACTTTGTGGTAGGTCAATGATATTTGGTATGTAGGTTGGTCTTGGGTATAAATCGTAGTCATGTGGCTATGTCATTGACCTCAATTTAACAGTCTAATGGACATGTGTAGACGGGCGAGACATCTATTAGGGTTCGCACTTGTTGTCAATGTTTCATCTTCTTCACTTCCACTAAGTCGGATTATCTAATGCCTTCAACAAGCTTTCCATACTTTCTAAATTACATCATGTAATCTTTCTATTTGAGTCTTTGACCTTTTTTCTTCCCTTCCTTTCTTCTTGTTGACAGATTCTTTTGAAAATCGGAGGCCTCGGTGGCCGAGTGGTAAAGGTAGTCGATTTAAATCTACCTGCTCAATCACTGTAGCCTATCACCTCTGGGACTGTGAGTTCGCACCCGCTTTGCAAACAACGAAAAAAGGGTGCATTCGACTAACAACCATGTTTTAATTTGGTTACTACCATTTCAGAAAAAGGGCTAAAATACAATAGAGTGGCCGCACTTGTTTGTGGTACACCCTTGTTCAACTTTCCTTGTATCATGCTGTGTTTGGCATAGTCTTTCATTGATATTATGGGTAATATCTATTTGATTTGCCACAAAGTGAGGGAACTGAAGTCAAAATTGTTCCCCCTTAGAGGTAAATATAAATGGAAAAACCCCATTTCTTGTTTGTTGTCTATTTTTCCAGTTCTTTAGCTCCACATTTTGTTGCAAATTGTATTTACCTAAGAGTGAGGGAATTGAGAAAGCTGATTGCATTGTCTCCTCTGAGGTGAATGAACAACAAGCTTTTCTTATTTTTTTGTGAATTTCTGTTAACTAAGCATTTCCACAGCCCCCTTTCCCCTCCTTCACATTCCCACAGATATGCCAAGATTTACCCCTGCCCGGATTTGGCATATTTGAAGGGGGTAGGCAAGTCGGTACATCAATTATTTACACCACATTACTTGATACCCTTAATATTTTACAGAAATTTCTTAAAACTAATGTGTGGTGGTAATATCTAGGCTTATATCCTGTAGTTATCCCCCGTTTCCCCCGCTCTTTCATACAATTATATTTTTAGCATGTCTGTTCGTTTAAAGCTTGCAAAAAGAGAAAAAGAGTTCCTAGAAGACAAAGTATCAAATGGAAATACAGCAATGAATTTGGCAAACCAATAGAATCGCAGCATACTAGGATTTGGAATTTCAAGAAATAATAGAATGTGACATCAAGCAATAAGACATGTAACTAAATACGTACCAGACTGACCAAACATATACAGTTTAGGACGCTCCACTACGGACTGGACATTTATGGGCTTCCTCTTCGGATGAACCTCGCTGTATTCTGCATCTGTAAGAAAGTTGGCTTCGTCATACTGATGAGATGCAACAAAGCATACATGGCTATGATTTAAGATGTCACTATGATCATGCCAGACTTTCATCTTCCTTGTTCTCTCCAATTTCTTCAAGAGGTTCACTGCATCATCCCTGTTTCCAAGAACATCTTCATTTATCCTTCTGAGACGAGCAGTCATACCTTCCATTGTCATATTGGAGTAGTCTCATCGGCAAAATACATGTACCTTAAAACTCCGTGTTGTTGCTGGTCTTTCAATGAAGCTTTTCGAATTTCATCAAGTGGAATTTTCCGTCCAAAGAGTTCGCTCATCTTTTCACGCAGTTCCCCATCTGAACTTATGGAAGTGTTAACAGTTTTCTTAGCAGCGACTTTCACCCCAACATATAATTCTGCAGATACTAGTTTTCTCTTTATTTCCTGCTTCATTGAAGTAACAGTACTTGATGTTGACATTGTGATTCTTCTTTTTCCTACAAATTATCCTGGCATAGTCACGTTGACTGACTCGGATGGTGGGATTAAAGCGTGTGATGTCTATTTCATTTTCCCTTGCATATTCCAGAAGAATTTGTCCACCATTTTTGGAATCTTTATCTTCACGCCATACTTCCTTGCAAGATATGTCCAGTCGACTAATGAGCCCTTAGGTTTATTTCGAATATCTGTTAGAAATTCTTCTTTTTTGAACTTGTAATTACTAAATTTCCCATGATGTTTCGGTTTCTTTCCCTTAGCTTCCATAGTAATGTTTCTTTCTGTTCTAATTGGCGCATCATGTATGGTTTCAAATAAAGTATTCAGTCTGTCCTTGTTATATTGGCTAAATGATCTCCCTGATGACAACAAATGTACATATCTTTTCCATTCTTGGTTACCGATCTTTCGAACTTCTTGTGACTTTCAATAACTTTATTGTGAATTTCTTTCTGTTGTTGTGTTGGTGTTATTGGTGGTGTCAGTGTCATGCTTTCGGATAATTTTCTGTCAAATTTCACTTTTATTCTTTCACCCAAAATTGGTTGGATTATGTTAACTGCTTACCGCATCACCTTTAGGACTTTCTGTTTTGATGAGAATGTAGGGGAGACGATATCCATCAGCTGATCAGCAACATTTTCACAGCTTTCATATAATTTGGCTGGGAGTACTTTAGATTTCATCAAGTTTGAGTAGTTCTGATTTGTTGTAAAGCATGGTTTGCAGTTTTCAATTGAATGTCGTTGTTTTTCTGACCTTTCCAGTTTAACCCAGTTCTAAAGAGAAAAATAGTCCACAAATTTCTGTTGTTCGCCACATTTTCCTTGGTTTTTCCAGTGTTTTCTTTCTGTTAGTATCCCTTGCAATTTCTGCACTTTTTTCTGGAACGTGTTAAATTCTATGTGCATTTTTGGAAACGGTTTTACGAAAGTTTGGTAGTTATCATGTCTTTCTCTAAAACTTAGACAAGTTGTATAATTTGGAGGCAGATTTTCCTTTCTTTCGTTGTTCTTATCATTCCACCAGCTGAGTACATTAAGGTCTTTCGTTCCTCTAGCTATCATTACTTTCGCGAAATTGCAGATGTTCATTTTTCCTACAATAATAAAGTAACTTTGATGATTTATTTTGCAAGAAGGTTTATAGTATTACTACGTTTAGAATTCGAATACCGTCATTCTACAAAGACTGACCGAACCACACAGTAAATCACGAGTGCGCTCGCGCACCAGTGATTTACACGTGTTGTTCAGTCATGAGTTGTAGAATGAGGTATTTTGACTTATCCGTTTGAAATATTTGCATTTCTTGGTGATTGCTTATTGTGGGTTACCTTTCAATTTTGATCAAAAGGGGAGGGGGTTATTTTAACATAAAGTTTGCTTTTCTCTGATCCTTTTGAATTTTTTGACGTTTTATGACCGTAGGTGGGCTTTCGATTTTGACAGTTTTTACCGTTGTGGAACTTTGTTTCATTATACCCCCACTTGAAAACCGGGGCGGTATATAGTGATGGGGTATCAATTCGTTCGTCCATTCGTCTGTTCATCTATCCATCCACCTATTGTATCAGCAACTCCTCCTAGACAGCTTCACCAAAGTCTATGAAACTTTTTCAGAATCTTAGTCCAATCATGTTTTTGCACGTGGTTTTAATTTTGGCATTGCCATGTAATACACGATTTATCTCTCTTTTTTGCTCACCTCGTCAAAAGGACCAAGAGAGCTTTTGTCATCACTTTCCGTCCGTCTTCCATCTGTCCGGCGTTAACTTTTCACATTTCAGTCTTCTCTGAAACCATTTAACAGATTGGAACAAAATTTGGCCGAAATGTTGTTCTAGTGGGCCTCTACAAATTTTTGTTTTTAGTTCGCCTCTACGAAGTAGAAGGGGACTATTGTCCTCGCCTCAGCGCCTGCGTTCGCCACAGATTAAAGTTTACGTCCAAGTTTTTTCAATAGGTTCTACTTGATGTAGAGTCATGTAACTTTGCATAGGGATGCATCTTAGGGAGTCTGTCAGCCTGACTACAAAGTTAGGTCATCTTGACCCAGATTTCATGCTTCAGCATCGTGGAAAATCTGAATAAAGTTTACGCCCAAGGTTTTTTTCTGACAGGTTCTACCTGCTGTAAAGTCGTATAATTTTGCACACTGATGCATCTTAGGGAGTCTTTCAGCCTACTTACAAATTTAGGTCACCCTGACCTAGATTTCATGCTTTAGTGGTAAAAGAAAATCTGATTAAAGTTTACGTCTAAGTTTTTTCAAATAGGTTCTACTTGTTGTAAAGTCATGTAACTTTACATGAGACATGTAACTTGTTAAATCTTGTTCATTTAGTCTTTTAAGACAATAACTAGTAATTGGGTTCATACAATTTAATTAATAAAATTTCATATATGTTATACATGTCCCAAGTATCAAAACAATTGAATGCTTGGCTTTAATTTCCAAAATTGAGTAAGGGTAAGTTCATTCATTTTTCCATGCTATGAATGATAATTTACAAAAGGGGTCTAGTTTGCTTGTGTTTTAAAACTGGTGAAACTTTGATTCAAAATGGGAGGGGGGCAGTTTGGTCACTTTCATTAGGTAAAAGCATGGATTTTCAGTGTTGTTTATCTCTTTCAATTGGTGTCAGTTGGCTAAAAACAAATGGAGAAAGTTATTAGTGGTAAACTTTGATTTACAAAACTGGGCGAGTTGTCTATCACCTAGCTAGGGAGGTGGAAGTTTGTCTATTGTTTTTGATTTCAAAAGTGGGATGTGTTCGGGGTCCTTGTTTCCAAAGTGGGGCAAGTTTTTAAATGTGATTTTCCCAGTTGTGCGAGTTAGAGTGTGGCAAGATGAGTTGAAGTGTGGCAAGATATTTATCTACAATGAGCAGAAAGTAGGAGTAAAAATACAGTCTATTATAAGTTCCAGATGTAATTGGTTTTCGAATGAGAATAGTGTTTTGTCTGACACTACACACTCCACTTCATTCTAGTAGATTGCTTCAGAATATTGACAAATCTCTTGCTAAAGCAGTAGTTCTTACATAAAAACTCTATATTTTCTAATCTCCAGTTAATTTCCACATTGCTACTCATTTCAGAGATACAGACCTGTCAAAGAATTTATGGCAAATTGGACTGAAGACAAACATGACAAATAGACAGGATAAAAATTTAAACATATAGCAAACAAAAAGATAAAAGGAACCAAAAAAAACACACAAACTAAAAAAAAGCAATGTGAACCTCACAAAAACCAAGTGCTCAGGAAGGGTAAGCATTGCTTCTTTTATATTGATCTTGAATATACTCGTATAAAGATTTAAGAGCCCATTAAATGTCATACACAGTCCATTGTAACCTATTACCTTCAAAACTGTTGTGAAATTTATGTAAAGTCGATGTATACCTAGTATATAATGCAATAATAACTGCTTCATTTATTTTCAGGTTCTATTTTTTGGAGGAGGATGGGTGTTTTTCTTGAAACAGTTGTTTAAAGATTATGAGGTAAACAATGTGTAATACTCAGAATGTCATGTTTTACACTTCCGAGGTCAGACTTCATTCTAGGTGTTTGTTTAGGAAAACATTTGTATAGTCCATTTCTTACTGCCCAATTTAAAAAAAAATATTCATTTGTTAAGTTTTCTCACAAATATCTTAATAGTGCCTTGTGATATGTCACTATTGTATTTGTCCTAAGGTTTTTGTTGGGCAACAGATGACAGTCTCTTTAAAAGAGCTTTACCAAGCTTTTTATACAATCTATTGATATACTTCCCCACATATGGCCTGTTTGGTCATAGCTTAACATATGAAGCAGGTATTCGTGAATAGAAAAGAGTGCTACTTTATCAAGGCAAGGGCCATCTTGAATTACTTAAGGGTTAGGGCTATTGGCCCATTATTGATTATCTTACAGTAACTTTAAAGATGAACAATAGCAGTTAGAACTGTTCCTTTGCTTTGTGGTTAGTTGACGATATTTTATGTGATTTTGTATAATGTATGTCTACCTTATGTCTTGTCTTTTTCAGTTCAATTTTTACCAAAATAACCCTATTTTTATGAGACGTACAATTTCCTGAATGTTTGAGAATTTCCTCATACAATGTATATTATTTGTAAAGCAGTGGATATATGTTATATACTGCATTTTCTTATACTTGCATGTTTAGCATTTGCCAATTTGGCCAATCACAACAAACAAGCTGTTGCATAAAATCATAAAATTCTGTTTGATGCACTTAAATTCCTATTTTAATCCCATGTCAAAGCTGTGTTCTGTATCTCTGCCGTCAGTCCATGTTGCCATCATTTATATTTGTTTTACCATCAATGTTTATACATTTGTATTTCAGGTTCATCATTCTGTGGTGTTGCTGGTTTTCTCTGTGACATTTTCCTTGTCCTGTACAATGTTTGAGCTGATTATTTTTGAGATTTTGGGAGTACTGGATGCAAAGTAAGAGATTTTGAAGCAGTTTTAATTGAAGTACTGGTACATGTGTGTTAAGCTTTATGGCTGTAATAAGTTTTGGGGAGAAGACTATAGAACTTTGGTAATTTAAATTATCTATCAATTTTTAAGGTGTTAAAAGTTAATTTTGAACACCTCTGTAACTTATTTTTTCCAGTAGTCTCTAGGGTGTTTGATCACTTGAAGTAGTAGTTTATGAATATTAAACAGATAAAAGAAATGTGATAGCTGTATGCCAGATCTGCTCGAAACAGATTACGTACCATTAGTAGAATTATCTCCCATTGGGTATATTTCTGTAGCTTTAAAATTATCTCGCATTAGTTTGTGTATATTTTTGTTGCTTTTAGGGTTTAAATTATCTCCCATCAGTTTGGGTTTATTTCTGTAGCTTTTAACTAT
>JAOXYH010076609.1:0-10884 GCA_028566455.1 Botula fusca
GGAGTGCCCGGAGAAAACCGCCGACCTTGGGCAGGTAACTGACAAACCTTATCACGTACGGTTGCAAGTCGAGTGCAGCCTTTTTTGTTGTTTACAAAGCGGGGCGCGAACTCACAACCCAGAGGTGATAGGCTACAGTGATTATATAGGTAAAGTAACGACCTTAACCACTCGACCACCCAGACCCCTCTTTATCTCGAATTCATTGGTATAGATGAGGTGGAGGTAGTCACTGAATCGTGAATTGTTCAGTTACAAGCATGAAGAGGAAGGCTAGATTCAAGAAATTGGCCAATGGCTTTCTTTCTTTTGTAAAAGAATGTATGTTTGGTTTGGACCTTGAACTTCCACAGAATTCGCTATCATTAAGTACTAGAAGAACGTCACCAACAGCTTCTTCCCTTGTTCATAAGGCGTAACCGGTCTATTGTACTCCGGTATTTTCTGTGTACATTGTGCATTATAATGATTACGGTAATTTAAACTCCAGAACATAAATAATCAACTCGTCACACTACTATAATGTATTGTGTATAACTTGCTATCCGTGTACGGGTGGAAGTCCAGGATCATACATACATTGTATGTAAGAACATGGAATACTCACAGGGCAATACACAGTATGGTAAGATACAATGTAGCTAGCACTGACTTATTATTTTATTGCAGCTACAGTAACATGAGTAATAATACGATTTTCAGTTCAAGGTACATTTGTATTGAACAAGTTAAAAATAAATAAATAGGAAAGGAAATTGGTACGAAATTATATTCAAGTGAAAACAATTAAAACAGAGAATAAAATAAAACTGAAATAATAACAAATAAATACATAACTATCGACAGCCTAACCCATATTGAGGTGGGGAGTGTAGTATACTTTAAGGGAATCTGAGCTGAAATTGTCGTGAGGTCCATATAGATCGTGTTACATTGGATCAATGCAAACGTTTGCTTCAATATAAACACTAGCCCCAGTGTGTAACAGTCTCCGACGGTTTCTAGAAATACATAAAAAGCTAGATGATACATCTGCTACTGTTGCTGATCGATAGAATTGATTCGAAATTGTTTCATTTGTCTAGTGTTTCATTTATTGTCCTTGTTAAAAGATAAATAATTTAAAATAAGGTCAGCCGTTCTAAATCGGTTAATAAAATATTAATTTTTGTTCATCGACTAATTAAAGTTTAAATGACAGGTTACAATTGGTACCATGCAGACATGTATAGATTTTTGAAAGATTTAATATCGCTATCACTCGGCGTTATTTACTTGCTATGAAATGACGAGCTTTGATAATAAACAATACATGTATATAATTCGTGCGAATTCTGAAATCTTGTTTTACCTTATGATAAATGAAAAAAAAATGCGAAGACAATGGATCCCCCCCCAAAAAAAATCAGGCAATGGACCCCTCCCCCAAAAAAAATCAGACAATGTGAATGCACGCTCTGATAATGTCATCATCGGGCAAGGTCGCCTTTTTATATGACGTCGCAGTCAAACATAAAATGTGTCTGAGAGATTAGTAGGGATATGATAATCCAAAAACAAAAGATTGAAAGTGCACATCTTCAATACTTTAATATGAATTTCTGCAAGTTTCATTGAAATGCACGAAGTTGTCTAGGTATTGCGATAAGACACTAGTACTCTGCTCTTACTATAGGTTTGTATTTTACAATTGCAGACCAGAAATTTTAAATGTTTTTTTCGCTTAACATGCCCGATTTAAATATTTGGCAAATTCGATCATACATGTAGTTTACAAAATAAATAAAGAAATTAAATTAAACATACATGTATATATGAATAAAATATAAAGAATCGTGCATATCTGCTTCAAATATATGAGCTATTAAGCTACATCAGCCTTTCTAAGAAAACTGAGTTATACTAGCCGTAAAAGTTCAAAGTTACCAGTAACACAGTTTAACAGCTCATAATAATGGATCTGCAGTATAAATTTAGAGTTATTAAGACATATAAACATTTCAAGAAATTTCTATTTTTAACAACGGTGGCTATCTTGGGTGGAAAGTGGGGGCTATCGGATACAAGTGTAAAATGGCACCAGCCGCCAAGGACCATTCTTTCCAAGTTTGGTTGAAAATTTGCCCAGTGGTTTCAAAGGTAATATTTTAATTTAAAACGCTAACGGATAACGACGGACTCCTAGCCCTGACAACAGCCAGTGTGACCCATAGCTAAGTGAACTAATAATAAACTTAAGAATTATAAATGATTAGGCATCAGAGTACGATCCGTAGAATTTTGTTTTTGACAATTTTTTCATGAAATAAAAATTGACGTGCATGTATATACATCTCGTATTTTATGTCTAAATGTATCACCAAGTTTATCGGAACTCATAGCACAAAAAGTAAATAAATACATAAATAAAATAAATAGCTACATAAACAAATAAATAAATAACACTTATGTATTAGTTTCAGCACTGTCACCCGGTCAAGGGCATCAACCATTGACACAGCAACCAACAGGACAATATGGCCAAGCACCAGCCGGAGAAGCACCGCCAGGGGTTCTGGTTGTACAACCACGGCCTATGATTACCGAAGAACATTTCAAGCCATATTCTACTAGATGTCCTCATTGCAATTCACAGATAACGACAAATCCCGAGTTTAAAAGAGGATCAGTGAATTACATTTGGTGTTGTGCACTGTGTTCCATGGGGTAAGGATTACTGCCTTATTGTGTTGTGTACTATGTTCCATGGGGTAAGGATTACTGCCTTATTGTGTTGTGTATTATGTTCCATGGGGTAAGGATTACTGCCTTATTCGAGATTCTTGGCTGTTTGTACCTGGATTATCCATTAATGTTTAACAGCTGGCATTAATAACAAATAAGGATTGAAACCACATATCGAATTCACAATAAAATACAGAAGACACCAAACCGTAATCCAAGCTCGCATATCAAAACGCAATAGATCAGACCGTAAATGGACAAAACAACGAATACGAAAATTAACAATCAAACAGCACAACATAGAAACTAAAAACAGGAAATGAGTAACACCAACCCCACCAAATACCGGGGATAAACTCAGCTCAAAATTGCATCAAAAATCAGTATTTGATATACCAGTATAATGTACATGTATAAATGGCAAAGAGGTACAGTACACCTACATTTATGAGCTACTGATCCACAAAATGAAATTTCCCATTTTTTACACTAGATTACCTAATTTTAAAATAATGTGCTTTTGAGTGTTTGGTTCTTTGTTTTCTGAGTAGGGTTTTGAGGGCTGTTGGTTATCAAATTGGAAGACAAAGCATTGCCGTAGAAAAGACAACTAAAACAAAAGTTTTGAAGTATATTTGTTAATTCGCACAAAATTAAAGTCCCAACATGTCTTCTTTTCATTACAGAATTGGTTTAATTGGATTATGCTTTCTGCTTCTCTTTAATAAGTCATGTATGGATGTGGAACACATGTGTCCGAACTGTCGTAAAAAGGTTGCAGAGTATAGAAGAGCTCACATAGCCCCAAGACGAGTGCAGAGACAAGCCGGACTCTATTGAAATCAAACTAATGACTAGAGATGTTTGCAAATTGGTGAATAAAACTAACACTGCCGATGCTTCCACTGATGTTGTGCATGGAGTTTGTTTCTGTTGATTTATCAATGTTACCGACCACGTCCGTCATTATATCCTTATACCGATCTTCCTCTGATCATCTATGTATATCATTTAAGTGGCTGAGTGCAGGACGGTCGTATGTTGGACAAGTTGACTCCGGGTGTCATACTTCGCAACAAAGTAAAGGATTCTTACACATGTTGGATCACTTTTCCGCTCTCTTGTGAAGGCTGCTTGGTCTTATGAAGTTATTTTTTCATACGATTGTACTGTATGTAAAGTTTCACATAAATCAGGTTGATACTGTGCATTCATTGTTGTATATCCCATCTATTGTTAGTCAATAAGTTCATTACGTAAGGAAATAGTCCTCGTTTTGGTACTTTAATTGTTTAACCTCCAGCAAAATATAAGGTCCATCGATATTATGTTCATTTCAACACACTATCCTATAGTCCTGTCTTCAAGCAGACCGGTTACGTCATAAAAACGCTTTACGTCATTGGTTGACAAAGATTTATCCATCAGTATGTTGTGTCCCACATACCTGTAATACAAAGAGTTTAAATGTACAATAATAAACTACCGTTATTGTACTTTATGTGTTTTGTGCTGAAAACTAGGCAGTGGGGTTTTGTTATATCACCGTGCTCTGCAGTAGCCAAATTTTACACATGTGGTTCAATTTGACAACAAGAGGCTCACCTGAACCTGTATCGCTCACCTGGTATACCTGGCCTTTTTTAGAGTCATATATTTACAGCTTAAAAACACAGCTATATGTATGTTGGCAAATGAAGGCCATTTTGGATTTCTGATTGGCAAAAAAAACATAAAACTTAAAGACGGCCATCTAAGGAACTTTTCTGCAAAATATAATTTTCACTGACTGAGCAGTTTCCGACAAGAAGATTTTAAAAGGTATGTACCATAGAGTTCAAAGTTAAACTTTGACAAACAAAAGAGTAATTTTGTAAAGGACCATCAAAGGAAAATTTCTGCAAAATATTATTTTCATTGATAGAGGAGTTTCTGACAAGAAGATTTTCAAAGGTATTCCCCATAGTGTACAATGTTAAACTTTGACGTAATGTGGCTTTATCTTGGATTTCTGGTCGGCAAACAAAACTGTGCTTTTGTAGAGGACCATCCAAGGAACATTTTCGCAAAATATTATTTTTAATGAATCGGCAGTTTCTGAAATGATCATTTTCAGAAGTATTTTCCATAGGGACCAATGTTAAACTTTGACGTAATGTGGTGGCCAACTTGGATTTCTGATTCGGCAAACAAAACTGTAGTTTTGTAGGGAACCATCCAAGGAAAATTTCTGCTAAATAATATTTTCATTGACAGAGCAGTTTTTGACAAGATGATTTTCTAAGGTATTTCCCATATGTTCCAATATTAAACTTCGACGTAATGTGGCGGCCATCTTGGATTTCTGATCTGCAAACAAAAAATGTCATTTTGTAGAGGACCATCAAAAGGAAATGGCAGCAAAATATCATTTTCATGAACACGGTGGTTTCTGACAAGCAGAATTTTAAAATTTCAGCCAATCAGAACAAATTATTTGCGTTGGGAGCCATGTTGAATAACATATCATAATAAAAAACAAACAATTTGTAGCGAACCACTAGAGCAACATTTCTGCCAAATTTGGTTTTAATCTGATCAGTGATTTCAGAGAAGAAGACTGAAAAGTGAAAAAAATCACGACGGATGGATGGATGGATGCAAAGTATTGACAATAGCTCACACAGTCCTTTGGACGAGGTGAGCTAAAAACTAAGATAAGAATACATTTCAGTTTTGTACTCCACGGTAACCAAAAACTAAAATAAACTATACATGTATACATTGAGGATTTTTAGACCTGTGCTCCACAGTAGCCAAAAATTATATAACAGAAAATACATCAGACTTTGAGGCTACATGTAACGCATGTACCTCAGTGTGTGTTCTAAAGAGATAAAAGGAGTTGTTTATCGCCATCACGGACCTTAATCCGCTATACGCATCAACAACTTATTAATCTGTTTTACATCAAAATTGCATGCATCAATATTGACAACCATAATAGTTATTAAGTCTCACCACCCTTCAGCAAAATTCTAGGAAAACACTGCTAGCTGTGGTCAAAAATAGACGAAAAATGGGTCTCCACAGCAGCATAAAGCTATAAAAGTATTTTGGAGGTTTATACCTTTGCAAGTATCATATACTCGGGTGTGATCTCGTATTATATCGCTGACAGGACGTGCCGCAAAATCGGTCCTATTTTTGAGGAGTCAGTGCAGATTTCGTGTCAATAATTTTGCATTTTTGTGCAAATTTCGGTTTGTGTTTTCGCTGTGATGCGCAGATTTCGGGTCACATTAAAAAAATTCTGACAGAAATTGGGTCAAATTTCCAATTTCTTTGAATTTTGTTAGCAAGACGAAAAGACCTTGGATAATTTCGGGTCAGAATTTTTTTCATTCTGGATAATTTCGGGTAGCAAATTTAGTTTTGGTTGGATAATTTCGGGTAGGGTTTTTGAGAAGCCAGCGGCACCCCCTGTCAAAATCAACCAGAGTTACCCCCCTCCCCCGAGATCATATAATTAACAATATGAAAAAGGACCGCTAAAGCTAGTCTTTTCACCTTACATACATTTATTTGAGATAACCTTTCAGATAGCTGGATTCCTCGACTGGTAACTGCCTAAATTTCGGGATTTCGTTCCAAATTTAAATGTTGTTTTTATATTTCGTGCAAAACAATCAGAAAGTGAAAATTGCCCTCAAATAGTGATATAACTGAAGTTAAGCTCGCGTAAACCTTTAAGCGCACAAACATGTTGGATTATCTTTATGTATCCAAATATTGTTCGTTATTATTGACTCAAAATCTCGAAATCATACAATTTTTAAATTGTTATCGCTTTTAAACGTGTAAAATAGAGAATTTCTCAAAATCAAACAATTTGTATTTGTTGTCGCTTTTAAACGCAGACTTTGTTTCTATTATGTGAATTGTATTAATTTTGTTGATAAATATTAAAAATGTAAGAACGGTGCACCATGTTATAGTGCTGAGGAGTCATTATAGTGCTGCAGTCATCAAAATTTGTGCTCATTGTAATGCTTGGATCCTATCATAGAAAATACAAAGTAAAATGTGACATTTTTGTTCAGTGAAAAACGAATGCGTGTTCATTTCTGCTGGAGTTATCACGCTTATGCCGTACAAGTAACTGGCACACTAGCCTGTCAGTAGTAAAAACAAAATGGGTGCATTCGATTGGCAACCGCACATGTACGTGTTAAGGTTTGTTAGTTTCCTTCCCAGTGTCGTCGGTTCCTCCCGGGCACTCAGGTTTTTCTCCGCACAAAAAGGCCTTTTGCACAAGTAGCTTAAATACTGCTGAAAGCGGGGTTAATTACAGTATAAAACCCCACTCATTCATTCATTCAGTTTTAGCCCCTGAAATTGCTGACGAGCAAATTAATTTCCGAAATGTGCACAGCCGATGCATCAAAACCAATAAAATGTATCAAAACGTCGTTATCAATCAAATATAAGGGATTATGATGTACCTTGTGGACGGATCTATGGTAAAATCTTCAAATTTCTGTTTCAACGAGGATGGCTGGGATGAATGCAGAAGAGTGTAAAGTGTCTCTCGCTCTGCTATCACTTCCAGCAATGTCTTGTCACCGGACGCCCACTGTCGCACCATCCATGCCACATCAAATCCCGCCAGAAAACCTCTACCACATCCGGTACCCAATGGCCAAAATGGCTGAAATTTAAAAAGCAACGAAGTCTGTATATTCCGTGGAGAAGAAGGTGAGGTCTACATGTATCACAGCCTCTCTATATTTGTATCTAGTCACGGAGACCTCAAATGTAGATAACTCAAAAATACTTCGTTAAAACTCTCATAATGACAGTTGCTTATTTAATAATTTGTTGCATTCAAATGTACATGTAACATATATTCAATTACTTATTAGTGCTGATATATATAATTTTTACTGACAATGATTTGGAAAATATTAAAAAAAAAAGAAAACCAAAGATATAGTTCTCTCTTACCTCTAGTAAACTGTCCCCTACTAAACCTAGCAGTAACTTATGTCCATTAAGAGATCTAACACATGAGGCGTTCTCAGAATAATACATCGAGGTGAAATCAAATATGGCTAAATCTTTCTGTCCGTTGCTGGTAACGCAGAACTCCAAATTCGGCAATTGATAATTTGTGCAGAAATCTGCTACTTCCTTCGCATAACTCATTAAAGCATCATGATCAATGTTTGATCGTGAAAGTAACGTATCAACACTCGGACTGTCAGATTTCAACGCTCCTTTTTTCAGAAGACTCTGTTTCTTTGCTGTCATGACAAAGTAGTGAGTTTCACCTTTGTAATACACAATATTCTCAAGGTCAATGTCAAATTTATCCCTAAGTTCCTTGAAGAATTCTTGTTTAGCGTACAAAGTTAGGCCTGGTATTTCTGGAACTTTCACTTCGTCTTTATTATATTTTCGAACAAAGTTACAAGTGATTGCTAAAGCTAATTTTCCACGAAGTTCTTTACGCTTGAAACCTGAAAATGAATGAGAAGATGCAACTTATTATGATACCGGAAATAACTGATACGAAAATGAAAGTAATGTGGGTTTTTGTTAACATCAAAATAATTATTAAAAGAGCTTAAAAACATGCGGACATTTAGAGGTCACTGAGATCAGCTTCATCAACGACACCTTAGGATGGACATGCAAATTAGGCATTCTAGTATATTTAGGATTATCTAGGATGTTGCAGAATTAAACTAGTTTCCTGAGATCTAAACACTTAGTAGTAGAATTTCAATTTCAATAGAACATGCATTTAAAAAGGTAAATACAGATCTGCAAACAAAGTACTACTGTTACCTTACCATAGTAACAGGACAGACGGTAACCAAAAAGAAAACTTGTTTGTAAATTTTGCAGAGTTTACTACTTTGCAATGTGTAATTACAAAACTTTTCATAAATCTATTCTTTAATTGTTGGTAACATTATCGACATGCTTAAAAGACATGCACATAATCTTCATTCAAGTATTTTTATTACCGGGGGTCCGTTTTTATCTGGGTCTTGCGAATCTTTCATCACCGGCCAAAGTGTTCTGTTATCGAAAGGACAGAAGGAATATGAGTTTGAGTATAGATTCAATAATATGATAGACAGAGGTTAACTGTCCTTGTCCTTCATAAATATTTACATGAATTATTTCATAGTATTAATGATTTTTCCCATAGAATTATAACAGAAATTGACATTTAACGAATTTTAAAAATTATTTCGAAAATATAAAAATTATTTTAAAAAGTCCAGTACCCCATAATACTGTATGAATACATATTCATGCGGTCATTTCTGACAAACCGACAAAAAGATTGTCGAACTTACATCAAATAAATGAAAATTTCTCTTTCTTATTGTCACAGATCAGCAGACATTTTCAAGTGACCTAAAAATGTAGTGTATTATAAACAGAAATCATACTTGGAGATGGATCAACACTGGACTTTTTAATACATTTTTTAAGGTTTTGTGTTTTAAACCAAAACAAGCATTGCTTAGATTAAAAAAAAACCTTTACGAGGCTATCCGTGTGAAAGCTTGGCAATCCACATACAGTATACATGTAGGTGGCACATTCTTAAAAAATCCCACTACTTTTCTTGTTTCATTTCAATGTTGGACGTATACTATGTATTCCTGCAGTAACAAGGATTTTTCAATACTAGTATTAAGTGGGTATGGCTTGTAATATTCTTGAATGTTTTATTTTAAATGCATTGCAGAATTAAGAATTTAATTGACTTTATTAATGCTTTCTTTGTATTTTATAACTCTCCATACCCACACCCAATTTGGAATGAGCAATGTTTAAAATCAAGCAAAAAAAAAGTGGGATTTTTTTTTGGGGGGGGGGGTACATGTGCCACCTACTGCCTGACTTGTAAATGAACAGCCTCTTAAAATCTGTCATTCAACCATTGACACGTTTATCTTACCCGGTAATGTACTTCCTTTTCCCTCTGCTCCAATGACAACATCAAACTCGTATTCAGACACTTCATGGTTGTTCGGAGAACATTTGCATCTCCATCCAACTAAAATGAAATAATAATAATAACCTGGTTATGTTTATACAAGAGTAAAATCATCTTTAGTCATGTATTTACTGTTGACGTCTCTCGAAAAAAGCATTTCATCTCATACCTCGTTCTGTCTCAGTACACAGATTTATTCACATCGTTTCTATTTCAAACCAAGAAGTGCCAAGTACAGCAACCTGAATTTAATTTTCCTAAACTTAACTTCATGTACATTATTTTCCAATAGTCAAAGACAAGGTTTGTGATGATCCTTACAGATCCAGAATGTAATTTCTTTTGTTATGCAAAGTGTTCGATTTAACAAAGAGTCCATATAGCAGACACTTCTTTTGTTAATTAAAACTTGTCCTTTGTTGAATTAAAGCTATCCAGCATTCTTGTCACACTGATCTTTTTCTCCCTTGAATTTGATGAACTGTCTTTATCAGTTTTAAAAAGGAATAAATATCAACGATTCAGGGCCAGTTACTCGTATAATGAAGCATGGTCTAATTTCGGTCAAAAGTTGTTTGTTGCCTTTGATCGTGATGCTTTTTGTAGCATTTGTATTCCCATGATCAGTAGATCAGGGCTCAGGACTCTGCGATTTACGGTTTCAAACTGAAAAAATATCGGTGTATATCAATTTTCAGGATGAAATTACTTTCATTAATTATCCTTTAAAATTGTTTTAAACTTGTTTCTCCCTAAACTGAAAATTTCCATTATTCCGTATTTCTCTAATTTTTATACATCTTCATAAAAGTAATAACAAAACACTGAACACCAAGGGAAATGTCTAAAATAGTAAAAGTCATGCCAAACCTCCCACTTGGTTTAAAGTTCCGTTACATTGACTCTTCTCTAACCTTCATTCACTACATAAAGATTACACCGATATTCCACCCATAAGGTATGATCTAAACAGCTGTTATTATCCTGAGTTGGTACAGGTATTTTCCGAAGAAAATGATGGGTTAAATCAGGTTTTACGGCATGCCAAACCTACCACTTTTACGAATGTTATAGTTCTGTATTTATGTTATTCCCATAATAAGATTAACAGGTTTTTGTAAAAACTCCCTAACTGAAAATAGTTCAGTGTGAAAGGA
>JAOXYH010076718.1:0-17672 GCA_028566455.1 Botula fusca
TTTTGCCTTGTCTCTGGATTCACGAGTTTTGGATTCCGCTTGAACCTGTTGCTTCGGTATTCTGTTGCCGATATTTGGCATGTTCTCGCTTCTACAATCTTTTGATAACAGTTGCGGCCTTCCAAAATGTTGGTCCCTAGCATCGCTGACGAAATGATAAATTTACGAAATGTGCACATCGGATGCAACAAAATTGGTATGAAATGTATCTCTTTAATTCAGTAGTTTCAGAGTAGAAAGTTTTGAAATAGTTTACGCCGGACAGCTGACGGACGCCAAATGATGAGAAAAGCTCACCCTGGCCTTTGGCAAGGTAAGCCAAAAAGCTCAGATTCCAGAGCCAAAGATAAATCCAAGAAAACCTTATGACAAATATCACACTGGACATATAAACACCACAGTACAAAAGTTACTAGTAATGAACAACTCGGACTCTACCATAACCCAAGAGCATGGACCAAGTGTACTACTAGGGTAAGCGTCTACGGGATAGATGCTTATTAGAAGGGAAGGACATGGAGTATGTCTTGTTGTTACATAATCGTACCATAAAAAGCGGAACCATAGTCAATAGCATCATCCGCATGGCCTACAACGATGGACCAAAGTTCGCATCATAAAAGCAATCTCTAAATGGGCACGTAAACAAAATGCCAAGGATTCAAAGACTCGGACCAAACCTCTAAAGTAAATAACAAGTCCCAATGTACATAACAATAAGAAAACAATCACAGCTACTGAAAATCCATGTTCCCGGCTTTTGACAAGCACATTAAACAGTTCATGAGATCTCAACAATCAATACATGTTCTTACTTAGACTTAGGTTTTTACTTAGACTTTGCTATTGCTGCTGAAAAGGTATGAAGAAATAAATAGAAATTTTCATATTTTGTCAGATGACCTCTAATATGTGGAATGAAAATACGAAAGGAAAATTAAGGGTTACTGTAGAAAAAATATAAATGCATTCAAAGAAATGCGCAAAGTTGACCAGCAAACATCCTTAACAAAAGGAGAAAAAATAAAAAAGTACCTGTCTGTGCAATTATTTCCACCAGGATGGTTAGCACAAGAACGACAGCGATATTCAAATTCATGATACGAAGACAGTTCACTCCTCTTGGTAAAATTCCGTCTCTCCCAAACAGTTAAAAGTTTTGCTGACATGCCAATTATATATAGGATTAAGAATTTTGTGTAGACAACGGTTTCCAAAATAGACAACATATTTTTACAAAATATTTTTTTATTTTACAACTTAAGCATATGATACAGGACATCGCCTACCTGACATGCAATGATGATGTCTTACCAATTACCATAAATATTTTTAAGCTTTTAAAAATATTTATAAACATATATGCGGAACTATGGAACTCTCACCTACTTTTTATCCCCCACAGAGAAGACTCTTTGGTTATTGTAGTGTAGTTTCTGTTAATTTGACACCAATCTATTACAATAATCATACCGTTTTGTTGGAAGTTTAAGTTAAAAAAGAAGTAGCAATTTTTTTTTTTACAAATACAGTGCATCCTCGTTATACTGCCACCTTGTGGACTATGTCACATCTTTGACGGAAAATGATCGTTGTGTTATAAGGAGGGAGCATTTTACATAGAACCAATGTAATTTTTGAAACAGTGAACTTGGAAAATCTGTGGCAATGAGCGAGGGACCACCACTAAAGAAGGGTGGTATATCGAGGGAGCACTGTACATGCAAGGTTATGAACTCATTTGTTTGTACATTACAAACTTCTTCTGTTACATGCATGTTAGTTATTTCGGTGGCGTAATGGCTAGCTGTCTGGCTGAAGTCCATGATCGTGGGTTTAATCTTTGGTAATCAAAATTTCATATGCTGCTTCACTGCTTACCATTCAACATAAAGACGAGCAAAGCGTCCTTAACAAATTAAACCTATTTTTGGGTCAGCGTTGTCGAAAAAAAAAACATTATCAACAAACAACGTGATTACTATCTCAAGACAAAAGAAGGTTAATTAAAAGCAACATATTTGTAATAGATCATAGATTTGAGTTTGCCAGCTATGTCAGACTCTAGGAATATAACTAATGGTCTTTACGTGCTTAATTAACTTGGGGTTCAAAATACTGTCATAGTCACGATAAAAATGTACAAGTTCAGAAAAAGTTATTTCGAACCTACATTATAGAATGTTGGAACTACAGTTGCTTGATCAAATTCGGACCAAAATCTAGAGAAATGCTGTTCATTTTAAAAAGATATAATATATTAACAGACCAAGAACATCTCTTGAAGGCGTGTCGTTGTGCCTAATATAAAACACAAATACCTGAATCCAAATTTGTTATTAAAAATATTTTTGTTTTAAAAATTACATCGCTGTGATCAAATTCTTACACAACATAAATACTTCGGAATGGATGTCTTATTTTGTTCCGTAATATTATGATAACCATAATGATAGAAGAATCCAACCAATGTTGATTGTTTAGGGGAGATCTTTTGAACCTCAGAAAATTTATGTGCTGTATGACTGTTTTCCGTAAATATGTTATTCGATTCATTTGGAAGATGCAAAAATTGTTGTTATATTTTCTCATAATGGAATTCCTTCCCATTATTTAAAATCAGAATTAACTTTTGAAGATATTCTTTCGTGAAAATGTGCAATTTAACCCGTCTATCTTTAATTTTTCATTAATAATTCAACTGGAAAAGTTGACCATTTGGAAGACAATTCACTATTTTGGAAAATCTAAAACCTTCAGTCTCTTGTTTTATGTAGTGTGTTGTGTATGACAAACGGCAAAAAAAGCAGATGCAAACGAGAACATTATTCAAAGCATTAATCAAATGATGTAAAATCTGCAAAATACTACAGTGGTCCGAATTCGATCCCGTCCGAATTTGGTCAAGTGACTGTATTGTATTTCCAAAACGACCAGGGTAAACAGAGCCAACGTAAACATATTCCACCCAGCAACATAATAATTTATAAAAACCAAAAAAATCGGATAAATATTGATTGAAATACGGAAAAATATATGCATCTGCATACATTATATTTTATGTTCGACCGACTTGAATTAAGTCGTGACAATTATGCATGTAATATGCATAAAAGAATAATTATAAATAAATAAACAAACTTTTAATAGCTAACACAAATTGATAGTATATGTTCTTGTTTAAAAATATTTACAATCATATTTTGAAATAAACATTTATCGTCGAGGACGTGCGTGCAATAACTATGTAGAAATGAATATTTTAATTTTATTTTCGCCCACACAATAATATATACATTCGATGGCCACTACTGTAAGCCGGGAAAATTTCTCTCCGTCTTTATTTCGCATTTCGGAACTTCAAGACAAATTCGAATTCGAGTATTTTTATTTTCGCGCTTGTGCACATTTCACTAAGATATCTATATAGTTTGTTATCTTCGCGACGGTCTTGTTTTGGTAATTTTTGCATGTGATAGAATCGACAAAATAATACTGCCGCGAAAATTTAATTTAAAGCTTTCTATTCTAGAATGAATTACATATCAGGCTGAAAGGATGTCGAGTAAGTGGCAATGACCATCCGGTCAGAAATATCGGCCACAGAATATTGATGCAACAGCTTCAATGCAGAAATCCTAAATGCATGAATACAGGGACAAGACAAACAACAAGAACAAGGACGTGACAAAAAGAAGTGAAAATCAAAAACATTTAGCAAACTATGGTGGCTTATTTCTGACATCCACATAAATTTGGTCCTGAATGAATCGGCAACAGAATACCGAAGCAACAGGTTCAAACAGTAATCCGAAACTCGTGAATTCAGAGATAAGGCAAAAGCGCGGACACAAATAACGAAAAACCAGAGTATTTAGGGAAAGAATATATTGAATAGATTGGATTTTTTTTTCAAGCAGCAATATATGGCTGGGAAAGGGTTCAGGTCTTTCAGCAGCACCTCTGTACTACATATTACACATATTACAAGAAGTTACGCACACCAATTCGAGGTTCTTCAAGCCTAACGATCTTAAACTGTCAACTATAATGCTTTCCTTTGTTTACAAACGTTCAAATGATTCAGGATGTTGTAAATATTAGGCAACCCAGCTTTATGGTTTTCCATGTCAACTCGTGCGGAAAACAAACCTATATATGTATGGCGAGTTTCATATTTAATAACAAATATCGGCAACAGAATACCGAAGCAATAGGTTCAAACATTAATCCAAATCTCGTGAATTTAGAGATAAGGCAAAAGCACGGAAACAAATAACGAAAAACCAGAAAAAACAAAAAGGAACTAAAAATGAAAAATATGTTGCAAGCAAACAAAACAGAAACAGACGACACGAGAACCAAAGCACTAGCAATGTGAACTCCCACAAAAAAAACAGGAGTGACATCAGGTGCTCCGGAAGGGTAAATTATGATACGCTATACACTGATTCTGATGCACTGGTTACGCATCTTTCATAATTTTATTACTCATCAGCTAAGTTTGGGTCAAACAAAACTTTGGATCACCACAATGGTTACATCCTATTTTTAGGCAAACATAAACCAAAAAAGACCGAAATTTGAATTCAGGACACAACTGCGGACAGAGCTTTGCATGAGGGAGATGCCTAGTTCTATTCAATTTAGGGAATTTGATAACAGTTAATTATATATTACGGCTATTACCGAATTCTCAGCAACTAAGCTTGCAATGTGTACATTTCGTAATTGTTTTACTAGTCAGCGATGCTATGGGCCAAAACTTCTGAAGTCCACAACTTTAACCAAACATCTGCAAACCAAACATAAGCAAAATTATAGAAAAAGGAATTTAAAACTGTCTACGGATAGAAAGCTGAATGCGGAATATAACTCTTAGCTTTTCCAACTGAATGTATCTTCCAAAATTAGTGTTCAGCTAGAATTATTACGCTGAATCAAATTAAATTTCAGTTAAGATATGTAAATCTCCTGATCAGTATTAAGCTTGCATTTGCTGAACATTTTAAAACTTTAGAACAGTGTGAAAACTGAAATATGAGCAGACACAGCGACACACATTTGCCTTTGTTAATTAATTAATGTTATTATTTATTCTTTTTTCTTATTCCAATTTCCTAACTGCCATAGTTTTCCTATGATATTCTACTGTGAAATGTTGTTACATATTTTATGTGTTTGGGCACTGACCAGTTTATTTTTAAATATCTTCCAGGTGCCTAAAAAGATAAAAATCCCACTTCAAATGGATTATAATGGTAAGCACCAGTCTTTCTACTTATGCTGCAATAACAATTTCAGCTATACATTAATAATCCATAGATATCGCACGGCCGTATTTTTATACAAGACGTATTTAGCTTTGATTGTGACATTAAATCCATTAACCTTTGTATTCTGTCTCATTTGGATACTTTGACATACTGAACTGTAGTTTCCAAATCATGTCTCAAAACAAGCGAAATGTAAAATTATCTTTCTTTAATTTGGTTAAGAAGCGTACAGAAGCGTGCGAGTACAAATAATATTCATTGATCGTGGGCTTGATCTTTGGTAATCAAAGTTGCGTATGCTGCTTAACCGTTTACCATTCAACATAAAGACAAGCAAAGCTTAGTTAACAAATTGAACATGTTTTAGGGTCTGCTTTGTCGAAAAAAAAGAAAAAAACATTATCAATATAAGTAACACGAAGCCCGCCTAAACCCAGGGGCGAAATTACGTACTATAGAAGGAGTTCATGAGATAATTGAACAAAGAAGTTTTAGATTAATATATTAATCAACAAAAGTAACGATACACGGGTTTGGGACCAAATTTTTTGGTAATTCCTTGAAAAAATTAACTATGAGGGCAACGTAATTTTCTACTTCATTTCTTGATGTAATGTGTCTCATTTCAAAATTTTGATAAAACTTGAAATGGGGAAAATTGGAAATTTCCAATACAGGGGTCAAATTAAATTTGCGGAAAATCGACAAGAAAATCGACACACATTTTTTAAAATGAAAATTCAGCGCCTGAAATCAGTAGAAAAAACTCAAATCGTTTGTCATACAGACATTATGATTCAAATAACAGCTTAAAATATTGATTTTTAAATTTTGGGTTGAAAAATGCGATTTTTGAAATCTCAAAAATTGAAATTCTTAATTTCAAAATTTTTGCACAAATTCAATGCTTCTGTTGCGAAAACACCCCACTATGAAAATTAGACGTGTTGGTCAATTTTTAAGCTCAGTACAGCTATTTGAAATTTTGAATATATGGAAAATGCATTACCCTGTGTCGTTTCTTTTGTTGACTAGTATAGTAAACTTAACTAATAGCGAATAAACTACAAATTAAAAGGTTTTCGAGCTCAGCTGTTTCCGTACTTGCTCGAAATATTAATTTTTACCCATTTGCTGGGTTCTCTGTCCTTGACTTTGGTATATGTCTATAGTTTTTTATATGCAAATTATGGTATTCTAATAAAGTTTTCATGTACATGCAGTATAAAGTTTCGTCAACTAAAATACTCTTCTATATGCTTTTGTTGCTCATTATAAATAATGTTGATTTTGTTATATTAGAAATTTCAAAAATATACCCAAGAAATGGGAAGTAGCTTCGCAAATAGGAAGTAACTAATGTTTTATTCAAGTAGCCAAAGCAATTATGGTCTGTTAGGATGTTGCTATTATAGTAACGCCGAGGGCAAATACAGCCCTCCGTGGGTAATATCGCTAACCGAAAACCCCATTTCTTAATTCATTTATTAACCAGTTAAAATTATGGTAGTTTGATACCTGAAAATAACTGGATTGAAGTGGGACTATGTCTGATTTTCAATTGTAAGGTACTTAATTTCATGCCAGCAAGCATCTCCATTTTTCTGTTTTATGGTCAAATCTGGCTATACTGCTGTTGCATCTTCCAAGTAAAAGGTAGAAAAAGCTTGCTGAATTTTGTCAGAAGTTAATCATATATAAGCCTGATACAATATCTCTGTATTCTGAAACAGATATACACTTCCAGAAAACCCGATTTCGACACGTCAGAGTTACTCCATATTTAGCATTGTGTAAGCCCAGATACTTGCAATACTGGTATGTACAATCTCAATTGTATCATTTACACTTAATTCCACTGATGCATTAAAAAAGTGTGGGTGAATAAATTGTATTATTCAACATCATAAGAGTAACAAAAAATGATATACTTTTTTTTCATCACTTTTGTCGTCGAGCCATTTTATTTATTTTTTGCACGTTAATAGACAGCTGTAAAGGCCTTGCCATAATGGACCGACAAAATCTATAATGGACCGGTCAAAGCTAAAATGGACCGGTAAAACCCCATAATGGAATGCAAAGCTAATCGGAGACACAAATAATATGGCGATTTTCCGGCGCATGACTTATATTAATTCGAAAATATTTGAAAATCTTATATTTTGTTTGCAAAATCATTGGCAGACAGAAATAGTTAACCAAAAAAGTATCTCAGATACTTGAATGCAGCTTTGATGAATACTCATCATCTTTTCGCGGTTTTTAAAATAAAATTTGTGGTGAAAAACACCAGAAACAAAATTAAGAACTACTATATATTCAAACACTACCACTCTAAATAATAAAAAATGTCAAAATCTTAGGTTTTTAAAGAATTTCATGTATAAAAGAGGTATATAAAATGATTTTGTCAATTTGACTCTTTATAACTTTTTTAAAAAATACACCAAAAGCACAATAACGAGAAAATCAAACAAACACCGACTTGCATAAGTTTCAGAAATATTTGAGAACGTTGAAAAACTGCCACTCCAGTGATACATATACAGGGAAAAGACCCTAACGGCTTAATTGCCAAAAAAACGATGTAAGAAAGAAAGCCGACATGGTTAGACAGAATGAAACAGTGAACTGTTATATCGTTAATACTTTTGTTAGCATGTAGTTTAAGGCTGGCATTCTGAAAAAAAATGTGGCCAATATAATGAGACAAAGACTAATTTAATAAATATATTCACTCATTTACAATTCAGACTATAATGCTATGTAATAAATATCATATAATGCTGAATCTGGCCAAGGATTGGCTGTTTAACTTCAGTCACTTTGAAATCAACACGGTTTAAATTCTTTTTCTCATGTGACAGTTGATAAGTAAAAAAATGACTTTTTAAGAAGACAAAAATGTATTTGTTTCAAAAATGAACCCATCTCATGAAACGATCTGGAACATATTATCATTCTCCAGCATCTGAAGGAAACGAGAAATTACTGTGACAAATTTCAAACTAAAAATTGATAAAGTTTATCTATATTTATATATTTGCTTAAAATTGAAAAGGAAATTCTAAAAGTAGCCGTTCTTCAATAATCTGGTTAGACTTTGATACGTTACTTTTTGTGTTAACCAATGAAATCATTCTTAGACTATCCCAGTAAATCTGTCTCTGATACAACTGATCGCAATCTGTCCAGCCGAATTTCGACTGTTGAGCAATGAAATCTTTGACAATCTGTAGACATCGCCATTTATGCAGATCTACTTTAAATGTTCAACAATTCAGTTTACGGACTTGCGCTTGCGTTGTACACTTTCAATTTATTCTTCTTCGTCAGTGTTTTTAGTTCATTATTGTCCTTGCGAAAAACAAACTCTTGCTTTAGCATGTTTGCAAGGTCATTTTTCTGTTTTCGTAGTGGAATCCTGGCAAAGCCAATAAAAAGAATGAAATTCGAAACTAAAACGGGTATGAGAACAGCAAGTACAAAGACACCAGTTACCGCACATAAACATCCAATCATTTTACCCAGCAGGCTCTTTGGGACTATATCACCATAACCAACAGTGGTCATAGTAACAATTGACCACCAGATGGCGTCTGGTATCGACTGAAATTGCGTACGGTCACAATAAAATATAACGGCTGAAAATATGAGGGCAGCTACGAACATGAGGAATACCATCAGCGCCATATTTTTAAAGCTCGCTCGAACAGAATATATGAAAACGCGAAAACCTATGAAATTTTTCACCAACCGGAAGAGTCTGAAAACACGTGCTATTTGAATACATTCTACGAAGTCTAATGCCGAGATGTCTGTGTATTTTTCTTTTGGAAATATTGACTCGAATAGCATAATTAAGCATTCAGAAGACAAAGCAACTATGTCCACAATGTTCAAAAACAGCCGAAAGAACTTTTTCTTATCGGGACAGAAAGTTATTCTCACAGCTAATTCTACTAGGAAAAATGCAACTGTAAAAAAATCCAAGATGGTGAGAAACCGGAAGCGAGTATGTATATTCTGGATATTGAATGACGTGTCATTGTCACTGTTCATGTCATCACTATCATCATAATTTACCGGTGCTCCTGTTGTTTCGACTGTTTTGTTTGACTTTCTCAGAATACGTAATTCCGCTTTCAATATTTCTATTTGTGAATTCAATTCTTTCTTCTTCTTCCTCGAGTTTGCTTCTTTCTTTTCCGCTTTTAATTCGTTGATTTGATATTTTATCATATATCTCCTAACCTCTTCCTGGTCATCATCAAGAAATTCTTTCAATTCCTGTTGATCAAGTGCCCGCTGAAATTTAGGATGTGTGCTTGCAATGAGAACAAATATGGAAAGCAGGATCACAATGGCGGAAGTGGTAACATATAGCTGAAAATAGAAAATTACAAAACTCTGTTTAATACCGAATTAAGAAAGGCAGATTAACTGATGAAGATAATCTTGTATATTCCAGTAAATCAGTTAAATACATGTAATAAAACTTAATGCAAAAATCTTTCACACCTGGCTTAACGGTCATAAAAGTTTTTGAGGACTATTTTTTTACTCAGACTCCAAAATCAACCAATCAAAATGCTGGATTTGTTGATTCAAGCATGACTGTTGTACTCTGAGCACCCAGCAAAGTTTCAAGACTATTAACCCTGATCCTTGAGATCAGTGTCAAGGGTTATCATTTTGGTTAATACCTTATGATAAGACACAGGATATGACTTCTTAATTTTACTTAAGATAATTATCTGACAACCCATTGTCAATATAGGGCAATTTTGACGTTGCATGTCCATGTCGAAAACGATTCACAACTATTTAGTGAATCAAAGATTTATATTAAGAATTTTACGCATATTTTGATTTGGAATATTTGTAGTTTTTTATTATATTCCGGTTTATTTTGCCAGTTTACGGGTATTTGTGATGTAAAATATAGGGCAATTTTGACCTTGCATGTCCATGTCGGAAACGATTCACAACTATTTAGTGAATCAAAGATTTATATTCAGACATTTACGCATAGTTTGATTTGGAATATTTGTATACTAGTATTATATTGCGGTTTATTTTGCCAGTCTACGGGTAATCTGTACACAAGTAAAATTGTGTTGTTCCGATAAGAACTACTAGAAGTTCTTGTTGTCAAACAATATGTGAAGATTCGACATTTCTGGTTTAGGATCCAAAGAATACGAAGAACCGCCATCTTTGCATTATGAATCTCATTAAAACAAAAACGGACCAAACCATCTCCTTTGAATCACATGAATAATATCATTTCCGATACCACTCCTGTTTCAACTATATGAAATTCACATTGCTTTTCAGAGGGTTTACTTTTAGATAGAAAACTAATTTATTTTCTCGATAAAACTACCACAACTTAACCTTTGTAAACATAATGGCAGATGATTTCAGGGAAGTTTTGTTTTTGTTCTTTGTTGTTTTGTGTCTTTCTTCTCCTTTGCCTAGCTGTGCAGGATATTGGTGTTGTATACCCGTAGACCCGGATTATATAGTAACTCGGTAGATGTTTATGGTAAATTTAAACGGAGTGGTGACTTACGAATATATAACAGAAAACTAATTAAATAAACCATTTGCAGGCAGAGGAAAGGTTTTCATTCGATAGTCATCAGACATATATTTTGACTTCTGTGTTTCCGCCGTAAAGGAAAATGTTCTAAAGTGCCGCAGTACTACACCAAGAAATCGATTGCAAAAGCTCGTCATTTTCAGGCAGTAATACAATGACTTGATTTTCTGTACTGTTACCCAACTTATCAGCACTACAAAATTACGAGCCACTGTTATCGAAATAGATATTGTAATGACATTTTAAATTTGGTGTGTATAAAATTCATAGAAGGACCGAAACTAACACTAACATGAGAGAGGGAGAAATGTACAAGAAAAACATTAAATAAAATGGGCAACAACAGAGGCAGCGAGAGAATACAATAATAAATTGCAGTTGACAGCAAAACATAGTATTTAAGACAAGTAGAAACACAACGAAGATTTATTGTTATCTGTAATAAAAATCTAAAAAAATATTGATTTCTTCTAATGGGTGTAACCCTATATACTGGTCTAATCGGTCAATAATAGCATTATCATTTCTGCTGATGATAATGGGGTTATTATAATCCGACCAAATAGAGTTGTAGTTAATATTCCTACATATTTTCTCGTCTTATGTGATGTATATGAACCATGACTTTAATATAGTAATTGTATTGAGGTACTCTCGGATGAGACGTATTTACCCCTTGTTTCGATACCTGTAGCTGTCAATTATAATTCTTATATTTAAAGCTAAATGTTGGTCCCAGTTTGGTGGAGGATAGACTCCTGGATCTCTTTGCTGAATTTTGTGGTTGGTTTTTTAATTTTAGAATGGGAGTATTAAACTTTTATGATCCATTCCTACAAAAAGATTTTGGTAGATTTCAAGACCTCGTCGAAAAATATTCAGTTAACTATTCAGACATGATAAAGGATGGTCTTGATGACATTTAAGTATTTGCTCATTAGCTGTAGTGCATTGTTGTTTGGTTAATCGTTTGATTGTTCAGTGCTATGTTATCTATTGGAATACACCAGATTTTAGGCTATTTCATATAGAACTATAAAAGTTGTCATATAAAGTGATAGGTTTAATATGGCGTAAAACCTGGTTAAACCATCATCTTCATATGAAAATGCCTGTACCAAGTCAAGAGTATAATAGCTTTCTGCCAATCGTTCTGTAGATTTCTCGATCTTTTCAGTTCCAACGACTTTACTCTTTTGGACATTTTCCATTGGTGTTCAGTATTTTGTTGTTACTTTTATTTACATATTAGTAATGCTGGATTTGTTCAAATGCGCTGAAAGAGCCTTGATGTAATTGTAATGAATATAAGACTCACGAAATTTCAGAGTGGTGGGATTTTTAAAATTCAAGAATTGTCCCTTTTTATGTTTTCAAATTGTTACATTTTTCGCTTAAGATTTGCCAAATTCTTTAATTCAGAATTATACCTGTTTATAGTTTTCTTACAAAATATCTTACTCCAGCCTTTACATATGAATGCGGTCAGCTTTCAAAAATATTTCTTTCTGTGTGCAATATGATTATCTTACAAAGAAATCAATGCCTAGTATGTCCATGTATTCTTTATTGTCAATAATATTACAATGCCATGCAATTCTATTCACTTTACACGAAATGATTTTTTTCCTTCAAAGAATCCTTTCAATAGAATTAATGTTATCTGTATATAATGTCAATCAAGGGCACTGATATTATATACGATAGAGCCATTAATTATCTTATCCGTTTTCTCCATCATAAACCTTTAAATGCATCTTATTTCTTTCACCACGATTTCAAGATTATCTAGATCAATATGTTTGCTTGTGGGTGTTTGAGTAAACAGTTGCAAATGGGGAAGATTGCGAACAGATCTGGACATAATGGAGATGGAAAATTGCATTGAAAACGAGACAATATGGATGTAAATGTGATTAAGAAATCCATAAAGTACAACATGTACAAGGTCGAAACAAACAAAGGAATGATGCCTTTGTTGTTATTTTTTATCTGGAATAAAAATGAGGTCTTGAACTCATCCTTACGTCAAATTCTACAGGGTCCTAGCATGCACATATTTGTTCAATAGTTTACTTGATTTTGAGGCTTAGGCTGATGATAAATACCTCTCTCTCTCTCTCTGTCTCTCTGTCTCTCTCTCTCCATCTCCGGACGAAAAATAAATCTCACGCCGGACAAAATGATAAAAGCATGTTCTAAGAACACACAGTGCTTTCAGAATACCATTTTACATATTCAATTTTTGTATGAGTTGCCTGATGACTAAACAGGGGACAAGTCTTTTTTACATTAAAATATACGAATACTCACCGAAACAAAATGCAGAATCACACGTTGGTGGAAGAGGCCAATGAATATAGTACACATAGTAGCCTGAACAATTCTTTACTTGGATATTAATTTGCCTATCACAATATGTATATATACCCGTTTGGCATGCTGTTCTATTGACCACGGCATCGGTTACTGATGGAAGTGTCCCTGTAATGACAACTTATTAGAATTAAATTCTAGAATAATTTACTTTTACTTTTGCTATCATGAAACAGAAGTCAGGAAAAAAACGGTCAGAGAGATGTTCAAAACCGAAAGCCAGGGTCAACGACAAAGCCAAGAAACCTTTGATCAGGGGCACAGAATCAATAGTGATGTCTTTGACTGTTTTTTTCACAACCACTTTGCTGAGTCCACTGCTGGTAGGCTTCTAGTCCCAACTGGTATTACCAGGTCAGTAGTTGTCATTTCGGTGTTGAAATGAAATGTGATTACATTTGGATTTTCAATTTGCCGTCATTAATTGAGAATACTTCAAAAACCATGATTAGTTGTACTCGTTGAATAGATATGGTATCCTTTATCACTTTTTGGACCTTCGGATGTCAATGCTTTTCAATTTTGTGTTTTGTCTGGATTCCCTAACTCTTGATGTGGAATACCACTGAAGAAGGTAAGTATAGAAATGGTTGTATGGAATACAAAGTAACTATTGGTATCTTTGATAATATTTTCTTTCTTTAGGGACAAAGTTTAGTCTTAGGAATACCTATAAATCGGTTTCCTTTGTGGTTGCAACGGAAAAAATGGCATAGTCTCTTAGACGACCGCGCAGCTATTACTTATTACCCTAATGAAAGTAAAGATCTATTTGAATTGCTTTCTTAATCCTCCTAAATATCAATGGTAACATGAAAATACCTTCCTATTGTCAAGAACTGAAAATGCATTGCACAGATCCTTTCAGCATTGAAAGAATTTTAAGACATTTTAATATTGACATGATTATTTTGTCGCAGCAAGCGAGCTTGTAACCATTGGCAAAAACTCTATTTCGAGGATGAAGTATACTCAATGAGTAAAGAAATATATATTCACATTTGTAAACAGTTCCTATTTCAGTTTTTATTGGAAAAAGAGCGTCTTTCCTGGAATTACATAAGATAATACATCCTTTGCTTATTTCGCTATAAATGTAAAAATAATCGTCCCTACCGCAAAAATGTAAATCGTATTTCTGTAATTTGATGTTCATAATGCTTTTTACATTTACTTTTACGAAAAAAATCAACATAAGCTTTGGTAACTGAGGGTAAAAATTACCGTTCATCCATATGGTATGTAATGTTGCACATCTTTGTAAATTAACTTTATACGTCAATATTTCTGCATCCCCTTGTATCCTGTACCATCCTGCTTGTATTCTGTAATCACATATTGGTTTATGTGGTATCACAGGACAGTTTTCACCTCTGTATTCGGATTTATGGAGTATATTGTGTACTAAGCATGGATCGTCTGCTCCTGTAGAGTTAAAAAATTTACAATTTGTAATCCTTGATTATTGCTAAAATGCTAAAAATTTTACCAGAATGTTTTCACCTGACTTTGCCTTATAAAATTTAAAGGAAGCATATTATTATTTTCTTATCTTTCAATGAAATATTTGAGAAACTTCATAGATTTTTTCATGTTTCTCAGCTTGTTGAGTCGAAAAATCTACATTTTGTAATTTTGTATTGTTGCTAAAATTTCTAAAAATTTTTATCAGAATGTTTTCACCTGACTTTGCCTTATAAAAACTTAAACGAAACAAATTATTATTTTTTATCTTTCATTGAAATATTTGAGTAACCTCATAGATTTTTTTCATGTTTTTCAGAAAAAAATTCTTTACATTTGTTGAGAAATTTTGAGAGAAATACATTGAAGACAACATTTGAAGAAACATCTAGATTAATCCCTAAAATACGATCGGGTGCATGTACAGGTACGTATCTCCTGCTATAGTAGAGTAACATGTGTGTCTTGTAATAGTTAAATATGGATAAAGACAACCTACTAACAATATATCTCCGCATGTAATGGGTTTATTTGAAAGACAAAGGCGCATAATTGAACAAGATTGACTTTATAGATTATAAAACTGGAGATACTAGCAAAACGAATATTCATCAGTCAACATGTCATGAAAATTAAACCAGAAATTTTCAAGTCAATTTGTGAGACAGATTTTCCGTGTTACTGTGCATTATGTCGTTCAGTAGAGAACCTAAGATTTACCGTTATATCCCATTGGAGGAAAGAAAGTAGAATCGTTTGTTGAAGGATTGCACACTCCTTGTTCGTCTTTGTTATTATTGATTCTCCAGAAGTTGAAACGCTTTATAAGATAAGTTATGGTGTCATTATCATAATAGTATTAATGTTTTTGATTCTTAAGCTCCGACTAGAGGTCTTTTGTGAATACATTACTTTTTTGGGATAATCACAGATTGCTATGAGGTTTCTGACTAACCGTAAGGCGACTTCTACATGTAGATGTTTTTTAGGTCTTTTTTTATTTGGGGATGGGATATCCATATCCGTTCCTTTCAATATATATGTTATAATGCATACTTCCCAGATCGAGAGTATGAGACCTTTCATGTTGCCCCAACAATTATATAAATGCGGAAAAAATGTTATACTATTACCAATTTATTTCAGAATAATGCCCAATGATTATAGGAAGGATGATAATTGATAGACTGGTAACAATAATGACTGGTAAAAACTTTCCATATCTTCTTATTTTTACAATAAGTAAATATTGTATTACCAGTTTGAAAAAATGGTATTACTGTAAATTAGTTCTGAAAATTAAATTGTTAACTTTCTTTTACATTTAAACCAGTAAACAGAGTTAATGATTACATTGTCATACCTGAAATGTATTTTGAAAAAAAAAACTGACTACGAATTGGTAAACTCGGGACATAAATTGAGTTTCACTTTTGAAATACTATAGAATCCCAAAATGTTGGTTTTGTTAGTGCGACAAGTCCCAAATAATCTATTATCTGATACAATACAGCTATTGTACTCACTGTTTTGTATCACGTTTTGTGCTCAATTTCGAATATAAACTAAAACATACCTCTCAAAGAGCAGTTCAAAAACATTATAATTAAGACTTGTATTCTCGGCATGTCACTATCCTTTGTTTGGTATCAGTCATTAAACATAGACAGTAGAATTTAAAACTTCAAATGAAGCAGTTCTCTCAAATAAATATTTGTTGATACAATACAAATATTAATTTAAAAAGGATTTATTACATCATTGTTATTGTTGATTATAAAGCATCATTGAACATTTGCAGTTATACCTCTTATGAAATGTTTAATCATATAAAACAATAAAGTTTATAACTTTTTTCGGATTGTGAACAAAGCGGAACATACTTTCTCAAGAGATATAACTTTAACGCTGATTTATGGAAAACGGATGGTCAGAACAAGTGTGTTTATTCAACAGAGAACTGCTGACGTAACGTGCATCTCCATGCAAACACGTCGGAACATTTTTAAAGAGGCCCCAAAAGGAACTGATACGCTTTTAAAGCTTTACCTGACTTTTCTAGTATTTTCTATTCAACGATCCAAACATTATAATGGAAGCAGATACAAATTAAATTCATTCACATCGCTGTACCAAGGAACAACATAATAATGTTTTTAATACGTATCTCAATATGTATCTATCTATATCAAGGTTTTTTGATGCGCTACAGCAGCGTATCATAGAACCTTGACGTGAAAAGATGCTCAATATGTAAACTTCACAATATTTTAAGAAAATCTGTTGAGGCGCTCAAAAGCAATAACTATTTAAAAATCATGTGAATTTGTGAACTTCCTCGTTTTTTTGACAATTATGAACAATTATTGTCAAAAGCGAGATATTCAAACATTTTGTTTACTCTGATCGAGAACCAGTGTAATCACAAAAGTAGGAAAATATTCTCTTTTCTAAAAACTACAATTCTGCAGTAAATATGAAAAGAAAATTGAAATTCTGTATAAACTTATAAAATTCATGCAGTTATAAATCAATAAAGGTACAAGTCTGTTTAGGTTTACCTAAAAATATTCTTAGTTGAAAAGGCTACTTTTATCAATCAAAGGAGTAGGGCCACGAAAGGCACATTCCGGCCCTGCAAAATGAAGTATGTAATATCATGATATGAAATATGTTTCGGACTTCGTAAGACATCCACTTTTAAAAATTATTATAGATTATGATCTTAGTGTTTGTCCGTCATAATGAAAACGCCTTGAAAAGTAGTTCAATTTCACGAATTAGTCCATATTTTGCCAATTTTTCCGTATTTTTAAGCACATTTTGATCTAGAAAACATTGGCCGCACTTCTCGACCAAAATATATTTTAGATGAAAAGACGTATTTTGATGAGATTGGCATTTTTAAACAAAATTTTTTTGGTCGAGGTATGCGGCTCACATTA
>JAOXYH010076719.1:0-10880 GCA_028566455.1 Botula fusca
TTGAAAGTACCAAAAGGGTAAAAAATTGCTGTGGACTGGGCAAACACAGGTCAATCTCTGACAACATGCCTAAATAACGAGGAAATCAATCAGCTGGAATGCCCATCTTCTTAATCAGACAGTCGATATAGTGTCTTTTGCAGACAAAAACAATGCTGTTACATGTAGGGAACTTGTCAGCTGGAACAATGACATAATTTTCATGAAGATCGGTCAACGTTTAACAACGAGGGGACCATCAAAAATGGTGTTTGCTTTGGAACTTATAGATGTTCTTAGGTGCAGAATACGAGCAAGTATCAATGACTTTATCGACCTGATCCTGTCCGAAAGTGTTTCGACTTCTTCTTTCTCTCTTGTCACCCATTTTCTGGCGTAGTCCTCAACTGCGTCCATCAATATTTTGCTGTTGAATTTCCAGTTGATATGCTGAGGTTTGCGGTATTTGGGACCTTTAGCAAGGACTTCTTGCAATTGTTTATTGTCAACAATGTTGAGGTCACCTGTAATAACCTGGCCAGCAAGACTGTAGTTGAATAGCAAAGAGGAAGAAGAACTGTCAGGTGGTTTGGATTTAAAGTCATCAATTTGCAGAACGTGCAATACCCGTTTATGTTTAAAGATAGTGGTGGCAATAGGTTTAGTGTAGGTGTAGGATATAAGTGGAACTGATTGATCCTTGAAGTATGGAGGTACTTTTGAAGTTACATGTTTGTTGTGTAAGATATTTGCAAGATTGAAAGCATCTAAGCCTTTGTTAGTAAAATTTAGCTTGAGAAATGAACGACGTTCTGGTTCATTAACTGTAATGCTAACAGGGTGAAACAGTCTGTTGTGTGCAATATCCATCTCAATAGCGGTTAACTTATATGTAAGAGCGCACTCGTGATTTACATACTCTACTTGGATTATTTTTGGAAATTTTGGAAATATTTTGGAATGTTTTGTTTTGTTTTGTTTTTTTAATATTATGTGTCCTAAAGTTTGCTTCAGTAAGATAAAAAGACATTATATGTGCTATGATTGTTTGATTTATGTAAGTAAAGTTAAAGATTACTTTCAATATTGTTTAATTATTTATTGTTAAAATCAATTTTAATTGTCTTCAGTGAAATTATATTAAATATATAAATATATATTATTCATCTTTTTACATATTTCTATATGTAAAAGAAACTGCACAGTGAAAATAATCTTCAATATACCTATATATTTGGAACAGACTATACAATTTTATGATCAGTAAACCCTTTGTCTTTTTTGTTTATTTAACTGATTGATAATTAGCGTAATTAAATGTGGGCAAACCAGGATTAAACCTAACTAATGTAAGGAGTCAGCTGACGATTTCTGTGTAATGGAGAATTTTGTAGAGCATTACTGCAGATCATTTTTGCTTTTTAAAAGTTTCTCTCTAACTGTTATCAGTTTCAAGATAAAAGGCAAAAATCGCCAAAATTAACGTATAAAGAAAAATAACTCATGTAAAGAGTCATCTGATGATTCTGGGTGTGATTTAAACTTTTGCAGAGCCTGACTCGCAGATCATTTATAGCTTTTTACAGTTTCTCTTTAACTGTAATCGTTTTCAAAATATTGGCCAAAAACAGTCAAAATCGTCATAATTTCCAACTCATGTAAGGAGTCGGCTGATGATTTTAGTGTAATGAAGACTTTTGTAGAGCTTGACTTGCTGATCACAGTTTTTCTCAATCTGCTATAGTTTTGGCTGGCGATTTCGATGTAACGGAGACTTTTGTAAACTCAACTTGCAATCATTTTTGCTTTTTACAGTTTCTCTCTATCTGTTATTGTTTGGACAAGATATTGGACGAAAACAGCAAAAATCGTCAAAGTTTATGTTTAAAGGCCAATACATGTATCTCATGTTAGGAGTTGTCTGATGATTTCGATGTAATGAAAATTAAACTTTTGCAGAGCTTGACATGCAGATCATTTTTGCGTTTTACAGTTTCTGTCTATCTGTTATCGTTTTCAAGATATTGGCCAAACAAGCAAAAATCGTTAAAATTTACGTTTAAAGGCCAATAACTCATGTAAGGAGTACGATTTTGGTGTAATGAAGACTTTTGCAGAGCTTGACTTGCTGATCACAGTTTTTTCTCCATTTGTTATAGTTTTGAAGATATAAGTCAAATTGATTATTTGACCCCTATGTTCTATTTATAGCAGCAGAAGCCATGTTGGTTGAAGGGCAGTGTCATCAGACATAACTTTGAAAGTAGGATCAATCAGACCATATTTGGTTTCTGCATGCCTGGTTGTTTCAGAGAAGAAGATTTTTGAATAAGTTTACGACGGTCGGACGGACAGATGGACGGACGATAGACGACGGACGCAAAGTAATGGCAATAGCTCACACTGGCCCTGTGGGCCAGGTGAGCTAGAAATGAAATTGCTTCATTCGCTTAAGTGAGAAATTCTATGAACTCACAGACTAGTATTTTCGAGCTACGACGAGACGACTGGTATCCATTCATGTTTCTAAGCTCAGAAGGGCCACTAGGGACAGAAGAAATGTCTTTAGAGGGTGAAGGTGAAGTGCTGTTCTGTGACATCAAGATTTTGACCGATCGTCCATCTCCGCTGAAAAAAGAAAAGTGATATTTGAATCAGCAGGTAACTCTGTCGCCGTTTTTTACCCGACAACAAACTCACTTATGAATAAAATCCAACAGTCACATTCTTCATCTTTATCCATAATGTATCAACTGCATTGTACTTGCATTATAATAATGAGATCTTATCTTTACTTTTTCATTGCTAATCTTAACAATAATACGAATATCTATTTAAATAAACGCAAGTTTATACATATGGTAAGATTTTTTCTATTAATAATTTTGGGTAAAAACTAAGAATTAGTGAAAAACAATTCTTATTAGAAATTGACATCACATAAAAAGGGCTAAATTTGTCAAAACTATACTAAACTAGAGCTGTCCTTAAAGGGACTAATACACCCCGCCCCCACCAGTTGAACCCTGTACGTTGAGGGCAATTATGGACGACAGTTGATGTTTGACACATTATCATGGTGGACTGACTATACATGTTTGACTCACAATTACATTGGACACAGTTACACACATCGGCAATGGCAACCATTCTGAAAATGGCTGGTTGTAACTAATTCTCTATCTAAAATATCTAGAAAGGAAACGCACGCTCGAGGGTATCGTATTAACTCAGAAATATATACTCCATACGTATGTGCTGCTGGAATATTGCTACAAATGAAAGGGAAGTTTACAATCGGAAAGTTGAAGTCATCTCTTTTGTCGTAAAGTTTTGACCTCAACCGTAATTCATTGTCAATTTCAAGATGAATGTCAAAGTATGAAGCAGACCTCGAAGTATCTGTTATATCCTTTATTTCAAATTCATTTTGATAGATGCCATCCACAGTCTCAAAATTTAGGTTGTTTAAGGAGAGGACGTCATCTAAATAGCGAAAGGTGAAATTAAAGGATTGCGCCAAGCTCTTTTCTTTTTTCTGAAGAAGCGCTGTCTGAACTCTCCTTCATATGAACAAAGGAATAAGTCGGCTAGCAGGGGAGCACAATTACCCACTGGAATCCCGACTGTCTGTTGAAAAACACGACCTCTAAACACAACAATTTGTTGTTGATCAGCAAGTCCAACCTTTTGACGATATCAGTCTAAGAGTTATTATTAGAATCAGAGTGGTGTTTAACAACTCTCTTCCCAAAATAAGACATTGATATCTGCGTTGACCATTCTTTTTTGATAAAACAAAGATGAACCAGTTCCTTCAGTCTCTTTTTTATTTTGAGTGAGGAATAGTAGTATAAAGTGTATTGGTCATAAGTTTTGATACCGTAGACTTAGACTCTAAGCATTCTAAAAGATCGATCTTTAGATGTTTTTAGGATCCACATCTGATTCACGCCACTTCTTGAGTAGCTTGTTTCACAGTATGTCTGAAGCCCAATCTTGACTGCTGATAGAAGAGATAATAATTTTGAAAGAGGTTTGTTAGGCATTTGACTGATCCAGCTATATACCGTTGTTTGTATGGGCACTTGTGTAATTTTGGAAGGAATATCCATTTCATCATCTTTGGCATTAATACCAAAGGAATATAAAACTGACATACGATTATCGAAGATTTCCTTCTTTTTAATTGTTGTTGGCCAAAATATAAGTCAAAAATAGAAAACAAAATCGTCAAAATTTACGTTTAAAGTTCAATAACTCATGTAAGAAGTCTTCTCACGCTTTCGATGTAATGGGGACTTCTGTAGAACTCGACGTGCTGATCATTTTGGCATTTCACAGTTTCTTTCCCTCATGCAAAGCTTTATCCATAAATGGTTTTAGCCATCGCTGTCCAGTAATTTAATTTATGAAAAGTGCGCATCCGATGCATCAAAATCGGCACGAAGTGTATTACTTTTTCTCTCTATCTGTTATAGTTTTCAAGATGTTCGCCAAAAACAGCAAAAATTGTCAAAATTTACGTTTAAAGTCCAATAACTCATGTAAGAAATCATCTGTGTGATTTCGGTGTAATGGTTTGACCTGCTGGTAATTTTTGTCTTTCACAATTTTTCTGTATCTGTTACAGTTTAAGAGATGCGATTGGAATGGTTATTTTACCTTTATGTTCTATTTATTGCAACAGCGGCCATGTCGGTTGATAGGTAGGGGCATTGGACACAAGTTTGAAAGTAGACACCCTAAGGATCATTCATGCCATATTTGGTCTATGTAGGCCATGTGGTTTCAGAGAAGAAGATTTTTGAAAAAGTTTACGACGGACGCAAAGTGACGGCAATAGCTCACAATGGCCCTGTGGGCCATGTGAGCTAAAAACTAGACGCTCAATTGGACCTATACCTTTCATCTGCTATTCAGATTAAATGATGCCGTGTGGTTTTAATTTCTCAAAAAAACCATAATGCAAAGCATTCGCCGAAGTGATCTATTTACAACTATATCTTACATATTGCGTGCATGTCAACTTTTTATATATGTAATGAAGGCTACTCTCCTTAACTTTTTGTACAGCATATTGGTTTCTGATCGGCAAAAAAAAATGAACAATCTTAATGGCGGTTGTGATTGAGTCCTTGGTTATCGGATGATACGGAATATAATGTATCTGATCTCCATCTGTAATGTGTTTACGATCACCGACACTCTCCATAAATCCTCTTCGTTCTTGTTTGTCGATGGTTTTTGTCATATATTTGCAGCAATTCTGGGGTTTTCCTTAGCCGGATAATATTGTGTTCTGTCACCCGTTTCGCTATCTCATAATTTCGGGGCAACGGTTCAGGGTCTGGTTTCCATGATAGTTTTGCAATGTACCTTCCGTTTCGTAATTCAACAGATGACAGATGATACATTGTAATTAATCGTCAGTCTGTGCATCCTGCTCTTTTTCCCTAATCCCTAGCGATTCCAATTTCCAAAATTCCTGTAGTTCGAACTCCTCTATTTTATGACCCACTAAGATGTTATGCATACCTACCGAGCCCTTGTGACCAGTATTTGACGGTGGTCCCCACAACAACTACCCCAACTTCGATTTTACAGCGGTTAGGCCTTTCCCTCTTACTACGGTGTCCTGAATAAAGTTCCAGCATAAAATCAGCCCCCAACAAAAGCGAGATTTCGAACCTATCATCGGTAGTTACAGGATGTACTAACTGTAATCCTTTCAAGTATGGGTATTCCTTGATGCTAATTCCACCGTAATTACTTAGTGCATTCGCAACAGACGGTACAACAAACCTACTGGTATTTTACTCCTGTCTATAGTCTCAACGTATACGGTGGTCTTTGGAAGATGGCCAAAGTTCCCTGTATCTCTAAAAGTAGATAAACTAGATATCGGCGAGATGGAATCCATCTCTGTGGGCCCCGCCGTAAATACATGTAGCTTGTGGCAACAAATAGCAAGTGGTATGGCAAATGTAAAAAATTTCATGATAAAAACCAATATTTGACCTCGAAGTCAAAGTTAAAGGCCAAAGGTAAAAAAACATGGAACGCAACATGTCTTGAAATGGTCTACCCACATGCTAAATATTAAAGCCAACCCCCAAAACAAACAAAAAATACAGCCTGGACATGCATAAGTCATTTAAATAACAATAATATGACCTTGAGGTCAAAGTTCAAAGTCAAAGGTCACAATCCATGGGTACACGACACGTCGTCTTGAAGTGATTTATCCACATGCCAAATATTATAAGCCTACTTCATTATTGTTCCACTTCTAATGTCTCTAATAATGCGTCGAGTTCGTTCCTATTTAAATCTGAATTTTCCTGCGCTTCTTGTGTCCGACTCTAACGACTTTCAATTTGACGATATCCATCGTTCATGACACCTGTGAGCTGCGATTTATCATCGTATTGGAGATGGCTAAAGCGCCCATACAACTTAACGTCACAATACTTTTTCTCAATAAACCAAACGTGACGTTAGTACTTCGCGGTATTTCCGACAATAATTCATTATCCACGGAATTTGACTCCTTCTGGCCCCTATTTTAAAAACAATAAAAGCAAGAGTAGTAAAAGTTGAATTGAACCTGTACTCTATGTCCCATAACATTGTGTCAAAAAATTAGAACAATCCCACAAATAACACGTAAAATATTAAGCAAAACAAAATCATTGTTGGGCAATTTAGGACTAGAAATGTCAACAAGAGGCTCTAAAAGAGCCTGTACCGCTCACCTGGGCCTTGGTGAGCAATTACTCATGAAAGGAGTCCTCAACAATTTCCATGTATTGTAGACTTTTGTACAGCTCCACTCGCTTATCATTTCCGCTTTTATAGTTTCTCTGTATCTGTTATTGTTTTCAATATATTAGGCAAAAACAGCAAAAATGGACATATTAACTTGTGTAAGGAATCGACTAACGATTTCAACGTAACTGAGGCTTTTGAAGAGCTTGACTTGGTGTTGCTGATCAGCTTAAAATTTTCTCTGTCTGATATTTTTTCCAAGATATTGGCCAAAAACAGCAAAATTCATCAAAATTAACATTTCATGGGCAATAAATCATGTAAGAAGTCATCTAACGATTTCATTGTAATGGAGATTTTTGTTGATCTTGACTTGCTGATCATTTTTGCTTTATAATGTTTCTCTCAATCCGTTATTGTTTTCAAGGTATTGAACCCTATGTAAATATTTGACCCATGGTCCTCATACCTCATGGACCATAGAACCTTCATGGACATAATCTGTATCATCATTATTTATCAGTGTTCTACATGTACGTCAAATGTCATTGCACTTCAGGCATCATTGGTTCTGAAGAAAAAGATTTTTAAATATTTATAATCAATTTTCTCCTTGCTTTTGGAGCAATTTGTGGCCCTCCTCTTGGCAGATCAAACTGTCAGACATGAATTTGAAAAGGAATCATCCAAGGAAAAATCCAGCAAAGTTTGCTTTAAATTGGCCAAATAGTTTCCGAGAAAACAATCATAGGTGATTTTCCATTGAATCCTATATAAACTTTGGACCCATGGTCCTCGGACCCCATGGACCTTATAACCTTCATAAATACAATTTAGAATCCTCACAATTTATCAGTGTTTTACACCAAATATCACTGGTTCTAACGAAAAAGATTTTAAAGATTAATAAATTTTTCCTCTTTTGGGCCCCTCCCCTGGGAGGATCAAACTGTCAGATATGATTTTGAAAGAGAATAATCCAAGGAACTATCCAGCACAGATTGCTTCAAATTGGCCCAAAAGTTCTGAGAAAACAGTTCATAGGTGATTTTCCTTTGAATCCCATGTAAACGTTGGACCGATGGTCCTTGAACCTCATGGACCCTATAACTTTCTTGGATATAATTTTGAATCCTCATGGTTTATCAGTGTTCTACACCAAATATTGCACTGGCATTACTAGCTCTGAAGAAGAAGATTTTTAAATATTTATTTAATTATCCACTTTTGGGCCCCTTTGTGACCCCTCCCCTTGGAGGACCAAACTGTCAGATATGCTTTTGAAAGGGAATCATCCAAGGAACAATTCAGCATTTTTTTTATAATTGGCTAATAGTTTCCGAAAAAAACAGTTCATAGGTGATTTTCCATTGAATCCTATGTGAACTTTGGACCCATGGTCTTAGGACCCCATGGACCCTATAGCCTTCACGGATACAATTTTGAATCTTCATGATTTATCAGTGTTCTGCACCAATATCATTGCACTGGCATCACTGGAGCTCTGAAGAATAAGATTTTAAAATATTTAATTAATTTTCCCCTTTTGGGCCCCTTTGTGACCCCTCCCATTGGAGGATCAAACTGTCAAATATGTTTTCGAAAGGGAATCATCCACGGAACAATTCAGCAAAGTTTTGTGTAATTGGCCTTATAGTTTCCAAAAAACAGTTCATACGTGATTTTCCATTGAATCCCATGTAAACTTTGGACCCATGGTTCTCGGACCCCATGGACTCTATAGCCTTCACGGATATAATTTTGAATCCTCATGATTTATCAGTCTTCTACACTAAATATCACTGCACTGGCATCACTGGTTCTGAAGAAGAAGATTTTTAAATATTTAATTAATTTTTCCCTTTTGGGTCCCTTTGTGGCCCCTCCCCTTGAAGGATCAAACTGTCGGATATAATTTTGAAAGGGGACCACCCATTGACCATTGTGACAAAGTTTGGTTTAAATTGGCCAAGTGGTTTCAGAGGAGAAGATCTTTGAATGAAAAGTTAATGACGGACCCCGGACGGACGAGGGACGCCAAGTAATGGCAAAAGCTCACCCTGGCTTTTTGGCCAGGTGAGCTAAAAAGTACAAAAGCTACTGTCTAAAGTTATTTTTAGTCAGTTGTTTCATACCATATAAGACTTATAAAACTTCACTGCTTGACGTACAAAAACCATGCTGTATAAACAGCAAATCCAGCATTCTGATTGGTTGAATTCGGAGTCTGAGAACAAAAATAGTACTTGAAAGTTTTACAACTGTGAGGCCAGTTTAAATCAAAACTGAGTCAAAATCAAGACAAACCTGAATGGTGGAAGACCCCATAATCCTGGCCTTCTCCAGTTACAGTTCCTGTGTTAGATCTGTTTCTACAAATCTGTAACAATATAAGGAGGATGTGTTTGGATGTTTAAACTCAGTGAACATGATGTATCCTATACAGTCATGACAGTATAGTTTTACAATGCCTAGAAATACATTACAGAAATACATCTAACTACTGTAAATGCAGAAATTATTGCGACGTTTTTATTAATATGAATAATGCGACAGGGCATACGTCCCATTAATAAGAACTCACATTTTTTAATTTTCCTATAGTCTGTTACAATATTGACTGGAATCGCAATGATTAAATCGCATTTCAGCTAGTCGTCAAGAATTCGCAATAATAAATGCACGCATTAATTTCTAAATTTACAGTACTTTCCCATTTTACCTTAATGTACCTTATTGTTGCATCTAAGCCAGGGAAGTGACCTTCCTGGCAGAATCAGAACAGGCTTTTAATATAGACAGGTCAGATTGATCGACTGAATGGGATTTAATGCCACTTCAACAGCATTTCCATTATATCATGGCAGTCAGTTTTAGTGGCTGAGGAAGTTGGTGTGCCTGGAGGGAACCACCAACCTTGGGCAGGTAACATGCAAATCTTATCAAGTATGGTTGTGAGTGCACCCTCTTTTGTTAACAAAAGTGGGCCTAAATTTGCACAGGTAGGAGTAAACTACTAACTTGACTATTTGGCAACCAAGGTCCTTTTTTAAAAGGGACAGCTGTTCTTAACAATATTGTATAACCAAAGTTGTATTACTTAGTCATAGTCTATAGAAATAGCACATTTAGTTGATCTTAGACAAATCTAATGATAAGTGGGGTACAATTTGGATTTTGTGGCACATTAATTCTATGAAATTTTAACATGACAAAACTTAAATTTTTTAATGTAAATCATAAACATTTGAGGTAACTAACATGTTCTGGAAGCTTCCCTATTTGGCCGCACATACTTTCGTCCTGTGCAAACTGGGATGCATTTTTCCCGTTCAGAAATCAAATTTTGGGGTAGTGTTAGTACAATAAAAAGCCACATGCCAAATGACAATTTGCATCCAATTTTCTTGTTTCATCCTATTCTTAAGTCAAATATCAAACAGATGAATTGATATTTGAAACACTGCTGAATAAACTGGAACAAAATCAGTTATCATCACAGCAATGTGCCAACTTAGCATATAGGGTTGGTCAGGAAATTCTTTCTTTATCAGCTTTCTGTAAAGACACTGAACAACTTTCAAGTGTTAAGATGCTGCAGTTCATGTCACAAGCTATCCATGTACAAAGTTTCATGATGATCGATATCATAACTCCTTCATTAAAAACTACCTTAAACCTGAAATTTAACCTGGACTATTCATGTTGAAATTCTATATAGAAATTCAAAGTCAATGACCCGTGACCTCAAGGTCACAGCATCCGTTTCTCATCAAAATATGGCAGTTCACGTCACAAGCTATCCATGTACAGTTTCATGATGATATTTTAACTCCTTCATGAAAAACTAACCTAAACCTGAACCTTAACTGCATAGACTGAAGAACTAAATGCCTTGCTTGCCTTGCAGGTGGGGCATAATAAGATTTTCTATAAGTAAGTCAAAAGGTTGTCACAAGGTTAAATATTTTACAACCGCTGTAAAGGATTTGATGTAAGGCATATGCATACCAAATATCTAATTCCCAATTCAACAAGAAGTACTGTGAGCTTATGCTCACTAATGTATACCCCTGCTCTCCCTGTTGACAGAAACAAATGTTATATGGAGTATTTGGGCTGTTTCTCAA
>JAOXYH010076938.1:0-10878 GCA_028566455.1 Botula fusca
TCTTGGAACACAGCTGGGGCTCCATTAAGTCCAAAAGGCATGACGTTGAATTGGAAAAGACCTTTGTGACATGCAAAAGCCGTCTTTTCTTTGCTATCATCTTCAAGTTTTACCTGCCAATACCCGCTCTTAAGATCTAAGGTGGTGAAACAAGACGCATCTCCAAGGAGTGCTAAGATGTCATCAATCAACGGCAAGGGGAAGGATATCGGTCTCACTATCTTATTGAGGGTCCTGAAGTCGACACACATACGGTCTGTTCCGTCCTTTTTCTTCACTACTACTAAGGGAAAAGACCATGGTGACTTTGACCTTTCGATTACCTTTGCATCTAGCATTTCTTGGATGGCCTTGTCGATGATCTTTCTTTTGTTCAAAGGCACTCTGTACGGTCTATTCTTGATTGGTGGATGATCTCCAGTTTCGATCTTCATTTTGACAGTACCTGTACATCCCAAGTCAGAATCTGTCTTGGCAAAGAGATCTGTGTTCTTTCTTATAATGTTCCAGATATCTTTCCGATGTTGCTTAGGTACATTGGTTTCTTTAAAATCATCACTTACCTTGGTGTCTTCCTCGTCCTCTTTCTGGGACACCGCTGACACATCTTGAGTTTCAAGCCCCCGTCCTTTTCCAACTACAGACCCTCGTTTAAATCGGTAAAACTTATTGGTCTGGTTGACAATCAAGACAGGTAACTTTTCAGATGTACTTACCTTGTCCACAGTTTCTTGTACGAATAGTCCAGGTTCGTCTTGCAGGCAATCTGTCTCAAAGTTGGTTACTTCTACCAGTCTTGAGTTGGGGATACGGAAGCCTTTGTTCAGTTTCACGTGACAAACAACTGCGGTTTGCGGTTGGAGCGTTACTTTCTTGTCCAATCTTAAGATGGAGGAGATATGTATATCTTCTTCAAGTTTCACGTATGTCTTCCCGACTCTCAACATTCCGAGGTCGAAGTACAATCGAACTCCATATTCCTTGAGCCAGTCGCGGCCAAGTATGAGGTTTCGGTTGAGTCCGTCCGTCACGAAAAATTTCTGAGTTAAAGGAAGTCCATTCATTTTAAAAGAAATAGTAGTCTGACCTACTATCGAAAGTGACTCTCCGCTCGCCGTCTGCAACCGCGGATAGACACGCGAAAGTTTTGGTTTTTGAGGTAAGTGATCGTACAATTTCTTACTAATTAAGGAGGCGTCGGCTCCTGTGTCAATTAAAGTTCTAAATCTTGACTTACCAATTCTTATAATACAAGAACCAGGATTTCCTGCCAAATTTAAATATATTTTACTTTCTTTTGACAATTTCTGTTTAGTTTTCTTATTTTCTTTAAAAACAACATTCCTCTCTTTACCGGCTTCCTTGTAAAGAGAGGGTCTTAGTTTCCCTGTCTACCCCTGGGGTTAAATGGTCCATTCCAATTTCCTTGGGGGTAAACTTTGACCCTATTGTTGTCCGGAACTCGTCTGTTTGGACAGTTTCTTTTAAGATGGCCTATCATGTGACAGATCCAGCATTCGGCACCTCTAATCCATTCAGGGGTTTCCGAGGGGATTTGTTTACTTTTATTTGGAGGTTTTTGAGGCCAGTAGGGGGATAACTGTTTAGGTTGTTTTGGAGTTCTCATTTTATTCTGTCCTACTTGACCCTGACTTTTAGTTGTTTGTCTCTTAACAGGGGGCCTTTTAGGAGGGGGATTTTGTTCTACCACTTCCTCTTCATCATCGCTAATAACCATCGGCTCCTCAACTGAGTCACCTGCTGCATATACCCTATACCTTGGACAATTTCTAGCCAAATGACCCGTTCGACCACACCTAAAACATGATTGATTTCTTAAATGCCCGATTTCCATTGGTTCAATTTGCCGGTTGTCTGCAATTCGAGAGGCCATAGGGGGTGAAAAATGCATTTCTCCATATGGCCACGAGGGTATTTTATAATGTTCAGGTGGGGGTGTCCAAAGGGGAATTTTAGCGTTTTTTGTGGGGTCCTCCCAATTTTCTGTTCTGCCATTAAACCTTTTTCTGAGATCTTGTTCCTTCATAGCACACTGAACAGCCTGTTCAAAATTTTTAGGATCCTCCCTCATACATTTCATTCTTAAATAGTCAAAATACAGTCCATCACAGAACGTATCGGCCAATTGTTTTTGGATTAAGTCCCTGGTACCTCCGTCTTTCTGTACTGAAGGGGGATAGGCATCTTCAGCAACCCTGAGAAGCCTCTCAGCGTACATTTGTACACTTTCATTTGGACTTTGTCTTGTTTTTCTTAGCATGGCCATTGCCTGCTGTTGATCTGTTATTTCGGCAAAACGCCGTTGTAACAGTTTCTTCAAATCTTGCCATTTTGGTTCTTCGTTGTGTGCCTGCACTTCGTCAAGATACCTTTTGACGAAGTCGGCCACTAACCCTGTGCACGTTACATGCACAATTTGGGGTATGTCTTGGTCCCTTAACCTTGCCATTTGCGCATACCTTTCAATGTTTCTAACCCACTGTTTGAACTGGGTTGGGTCCCCTTCGAAAGTTTGCACTATGCTAAATAAAGGGACTGAAACAGCTGTTTGCAGTGCCTTTATTTCATTAAACGCCATTTTGGCCCAAAGTTTGGGGTCGTCCTCGTCAAGGGGGTCCTTACTTTTATCCAGACATTGCCCGAACGAACTTCCGAAGTTAAGTCCTTCGGAAGCTGGGTGGGACTGGAACATGCCCTGAAAGGGGTTCACAGATTGCCCTTCGCCAGTGTCCGTGCTTGTACCCTTATCCTGCCCCAAGTTACCCATTTCGGCAGTTAATTCTTCGACAGCCTGTTCCATTGTTAATTGTGGCGTGTCGGTTATCATAATTGAAAATAATAATGGTTCTTATATTATAAAATTTGAAAATTCAAGTACAAAATTAGAAATAAAGATACAAAAATGGTCAGTCAATACTGGGTACTAAAAGAAGTGAGTACTAAATAGCCTACCTTACTGGTCCAATTATCCTGGTCGTCTCGGCACCAAATCAGATCTTGTAGACCTATGGGTTATGATCGTATAGTGGTTGGTAGTACTTCGTCTGCGTTGTGTTATAAGTAGACTAAGACGTTGTCAGGTTCGAATGGTTTATTGGTACAGCAAGTAGCACAATCAATACAAAGGCAATCTGGATCCAAGTGTCAGCAAAACCAAGGAATCTGGCAGGAGACTGAATTCAACTGAATTACTGAACTATCTGGGCTCCTATATTTATACCTTTTGTAAATAAACTACTTGGATCCAGATTTTACAATGGGTTTTCCAACATTTTGAATTACTCACAAACAATTCGTAAACATGTCAATCAAATCTCCAAAATGGTCTAAAATGGTCTAAAAACGATTCTAATGTTCCTTGTAAACTCTGGACATTAAGTACATTATGGTTTGTTTTAGGAGTTTGATTGACAGTTAACATGTACCTTTTGACCTGTCTCAGCGTCAGCATCAGTACAAACACCTGTATATACTTAATGAACATTTGCCTTATGAAATATTAGGAATTTCCGACGCTGGACAGTTGCAACAAGTTGGAACCACATTATACTTGATTTACAATAATAAAATATTAACTTTATATCAACAAAACAAGAGGCCCATCCGAGTCACTACGGTCATCCTGTTACAATCGTCCTTTTCCAAGAAAAGTTTTATTTGTCTTTTACAAATATATTTTTTCTTTAAACATGACTCGAGTGACCTCGGATACTATAAAATTTGACCAGGATTCAAGGAAATTATAAAATATATATATACATGTGTGACCAGGATCAATAGGGTAACAAAATCAGTGGTCCTATATACGTGACCAGGATAATAAAATATTAAAATAATTCATATATATAGAAAATGTGACCAGGATTATATAAAATCATATGAAATTAACTAGTTAATTCTTGACCAGGATTTAAAAATACATATTAAATTAACTAATTAATTCGCAATCAGGATGATATCTTAAACTAGTTAATTCGTGACCAGGATTTGTGAAAACTTATTCAATAAATCAAGATATTTAACATTTGACCAGAATTTAAGTTCTCATTTATCAAAATGTGACCAGGATATCAAAATTTGACTAGAATGCCTTTTTCTCTTTCTGGTCCGTAGTACTATAAAAATTTAGTTTGTAATAACACATATCAATGCAAATTCAATCATTAACATATATCATACACAATGTCTGTTTATTGTTCTGTACACATTTTACGGTCTTTACGTCAACGAATGTTTATGTCCACCACCACAATAATGTCTTAGTGTTCATTAATGTTCTCTGTAATTAGGCACCAACTGTCCGTATGTCTTGACCAGGATAAATCGTTATGTCCAATCCTTGTGACCAGGATTCTCATAATCTGTAATATCCAATCCTTGCGACCAGGATGAATCTATCCAATCCTTGTGACCAGGATAAACTATTGTGATCAGGATAGATTTCGGTATGTCCATTCTTATAACTTGAAATGTCCGATTCTCGTGACCAGGATAAATCGCCATTCCTATAACCCGGAACGTCCGGTCCTCGTGACCAGGATACAAACGTGTAATTGTCCATCCCTCAAGTAGTTTGTCCATCCTTTAAGTGATTGTCCATCCTTTAACCCGGATGTAGGTATACGTCCCCATGAAATCACTGATTACCGACTCTTGGTACCCAGCATATAACATGCCTCCTCCCAAGAGTTGCTCAGCAATCAATTGATTAGATCAAGATGCGTTACTGACCTTTGGTACCTAACAGTCAACTGTCCCCTCCCAAAGGTTGCTCAGTAACCATCTTTCAGCTCCTGTCGTAGACTTGGGTAGATACTCCTGCCACTCGTCTGAGTAGAGCCGTTGCTCCTTTGGTTAAGTCCACTATAACCAGGATTTGCTATTGTCTTTACTTCACTTTTGTCTGTCGGTGAGACCATTACATCAGTCTCCGTGTTAACATCACGTCCAGGGTGTAGACCTGGCACCGTTTTAGGTTCATCTTTGGTGTCTTGGTGCTGAGTTCTTGGTATGTCTGGGGACCATGATTTTCTTCGGTCTTCGTGTAGTTCTGGATCCATCATTGCACAAAGGTCGTCCATCGACATCAAACCATATTTGTCTTTTAAGTATCTTGTGGAAAGTCGAGGACTAGGGTAGTATTTCGTCGTTGTACCAATGATTTCTTGTGTAGTGGTCACATCTTCCAACCTGGGTGCACTTGGTGGTGGTAGGTAGTATGGCCTTGTTGTTTTCTGACTCACCTCCTCGTTCCCCTTTTTGACTGACCTTAACTTATTACCCTTACATCTTTTATAACATCTTAAAAGTTTATGCCGAAATCTTATGAGAATCACAAGAATAAAAACGAAACTTAAAGTCCCTAACACACATATCCAATATCGAGGACTGTTGGGCATTTCTACTTCATTCAGATTTAGACTATCAACTTCCTGTTTAAGGGTGTCCATGGATATTTCTTTTATTTCCTTAAGTTTTGGGGGAATCTTTATATCACTGAAGTTTGGTAAGACAGAATCAAATCTTTTCCAAAGAGAAATCAACCCAAATGAATACTTTTGTAGGAACAATTTAAAGGAATCTGTTAACTCATATTTACTTTCTTTACGATAATAAGGTAAAAGTGTCATATATTCACTGTAAGCTGAACAGGTAAGGTTTAATTGAATGATGTCCAAAGGTGTTTTTGTTGTTATAATTTGATAACTTGAAGCTTTTTCACACGAAACACTAAACGACACTGGTTCAAATGAAGTGATCAGCCAATTACCATTGGACAGATACTGGGCTTGAGGAGAGGGCTTATGCGAAATAAGCATAATCTTACAATATTTCTTGATACCTTCTTCGTTCTCATTGAATAGATGCACTACACACTTGGTAGTGGCTGTCATGGGATATACAGGACTACGAAATGTACAATACGTCGTAAGATGGCTTGTACATTCCTGAGCCTCTGTCTGGGATAGGATAGCATACTTGGTACGTTTGCGGTTGACTGCCAAAGTACCAGTCTCAAGTTGAAATTTCGCAGCTAAGGAAGTCATATTCGACCCGTTTCTTGGCACTGGCACATTATGGATCCTAAAGATTTCAAAATCACCAATGCTGTCCAATAAGGGTATGGATATGACTACTATGAGTTGATCCTCATGAATGATAGTGACACATGTCAGTGTCTTATAAAACGTCCATATGTCTTGGCGAGGTTCAAAAGGAAATTTAAATTGAGGACTCAATTTGTCTTGGATACCTATTAGCAAACGTTTCAATTGTATGGGTGAAATCACTGAAGGAGATAAGTGACCTAGGGAAAGCATATTTAGCTGTAATTTCAAATTTTGGGCGTGGTCTCTGGCTATATCTACAATTTCTTTAGTTTCACTTATAGCTCTGTCAAAGAGTGTATACGTTTCTACATGTTCTTCCAAGTGCTGGACTTTAAAAGCCAATTCTGAAGTCATGTTAGTAACATTGGACAGACTATCTATGACCTGATTTAAGGTCTGTCTGTTTTGAATTACTTGACCCTGAGTTGTCTTGAGAATAGTTAAACTATCTCTTACTACATGTTGTAGTATTTTCTGATTGTCAAATAAACGTCTCACGTTTACTTTAATTGCCTCAACATCATCTTCGGTCAATGTACCGAATAGGAATGAGAGGGCTTTTCCAACTATTGGAATAAGTGACCTTTTGTTTCTGTGCATAGACTGGATTTCTTCAAATTCTTCCCTTAAGAAGTCCCTTGATTTTGCCAAATTGTTTAGTTCCAATACAATTGTCCGTAATAAGTTCAGTAGACGATTTATAGCTTCTTGAGAGGTCAATGTTCGCGTAACATCCCTTTGTTCAGTATAAACTTTAAACTTAATTTCATTCAAGCTGTTGTTCAGACGTGCCAGAAGTTCCTTATAAGGGTCTAGGTCAATGGCGAAAGCAACCAACCACTTTGACCTTGTGGTGGCAATTTCATTTACTTTTTCAAAAACCACATTTTCTCTAACAAGAGTAAGTGACAAAGCTAAGGTCAAACAAGAAAGGAATATGATCACTCTTCTGTTTACTGAGTCTGCCATCTACAAAAAGGTGAAGGATCAAATTGAAGCCAAGGTGGTCGAACGCTAAGTGTTCTAAATTCGTCTTTAAATTTCTTGATCTCCCTAAGAGCAATACGAATGACTGGGTCTATATAAAGGTTTGGGTATAACCTGAGTCTAAATGGTGCATCCGTAAGAAGTCTTATCTTTTCCGGAGTAAAAGTCAGTTTTCTTTTTGCTAATTTCTTAACCTTTTTCTTAATTTCTTTAGTTATGGGGCTAAGGCGTTGTGCCTGTATTAACATTAGTTCTTTTCTCATTTCTCGGATTACCGTATAAGGCATTGCCGAGATATTAGAACAGGTCTCGTCTAACTGAGTTTCCTTAATCTCGACTGTGGGGTATTTCTTAACAAAAGCATCTCCAATTAACCTCATCATACCGTCTTGCTGACTTTGTAACCAATAATAAAACTCGTGGGCATCTATGTCCCATGGACGACTTTCTTTTTCATTTTTAAAGTATTCAAGAATTTTAGTCCACAATGCAGTGGGGTGATAGTCCTCGAAGTGTTTAGCTTTATTATAAGGAACATAAGGGGATCGAAAAAGGTCACGAGGAGGAGCATAGCGAAAACGCAAAGGTCGTGGTGAACTTCGAACAAACAACTGTGAATTCTGGCGTGCGGCCATATCTGTAATAAGAATTTAATATTTACTGTTGGTTAATCAAATTTAATTAATGTCCATTGGATTATTGTTTGCCATTTGTTCCCTAATTCTCCTTACCGTGTGCAAGGTTCTTAATAATCTTTTCTTAATAGTTACAATCCGTTTTACAAAACTTGGGGTGAGAAACGCCGGTGTTGGGGCATTAACAGGGATATGAAGATCATTTAAGATGGCGTCAAAGGTAGCCCTAACATTTTCCATTTTACGGATTTCTTGACATAATTTTTGCCTAACAGGGTCATTTGCGTTTATGATTCGACTGCTTTTAAAAATGTCTACCACTATAAGATGGGGTAGGAGACCAAATTCTTCGTTTAAGGGTACTTCGGGGCCTTGGAAAGGGGGAGGCATTAACATTCCTTGGACAGGCCAGTAGGGGCCTCTTATTTCTATAATATCAGAGTCAATTTCCTCATCATCAATAATTATTGGGTTATTGATTGAGCCAAAGGGGGGAGGATTAGAGTCAGCCATTTGTTTTTCAACTTGCTTTAACACTTGGCAGGTTCTGCAAAAGTAAAAACACGTTACTGTTATTAAATTTAACAACTGTTAACATAATTATATTTTAATTTTCATAACTGCTCGGCACTACTTTCTGTAAGCGTCCGGCTATAATCTCATAGTCCTGATTTTCTTCGATAATCGCTTTCACGTAGCTCGGTCTAATTGCTCCCTTAAACCACAGTCCCCATTCAAACTGTTCACCAAACTCTAACATCGCCTTTACTTCCTCCGCCAATATTCTCGTGGACAAATATTCGTGCCACGGAGTCGGTATTCCCTGTTGTACGGTGCTTAGCGGTAGCTTGTCCACCACGACCACCTGTGCCACCTTATTCAGAGCCAATGATATTAGGCTAGCGGGATCCATTACGGCCTGATTCATCTATAAACAAATTACCAAAATTATCAAATTTTAGTTAAATTCACAGTTACTAATGCGTTGTTATTTGTTTACGTATTTCATATTGAAGTTAATGGTTACGCAGTGCTTACTGTTTACTCACTTAATTCAACATGGCTTGTATGGCGGCTAATAAATTTTTGGTGGCTAATTTGTGGTCAGGCGTGTTCTCGGTGGAAGCCTTAGTTGTAATCGATTCGGTATTTTGTTTGTTTACCGCGCTTAACTCATCTCGGTTTTCATCGCGCGTATTACAAACGCCGGGCAGAGAGTCATTTTGAGTGACACTTAAAATTTCGTTACTGTCTTTCATATTAACAAAGTCTGTCACTGTCTGAGTCTCCCTATTTCTTAACCTCTTGCGAAGTTCCAATAATGGAATGTCATCTTCGTCAGAGGAGTCTTCCCTTTCTTGGCGTCGATGCGCAATCACCTGCTCAAGGTCGGCATCGGTTTGAGTCTCTTCTGATTCTTCTTCAGGAGGCACTACATATGTAGTCTTTCTTAATAGCCTGCCTGCCTCATCTCTGGGTATCTGCCATTCTGCTATATTCGCAGGGCGGATATGTCGAGCATGAGTCTTTGTAGTATTTCCGTCAAGTTGGTTTTTGACAATAAAACTCAGAGGTCCTGTTTGTTTGATTATCCTGTAGTAAGGCGTCCATTTGATGTCTAACTTGTTGGTTCTTCGATGGTTCTTAAGATAAACAGGGTCTCCGATTTGGAAGTTCTCTTGTTTACTGTTCTTGTCAGCATACATTTTCTGTTTCTTTCTGGCTTCTTTCATGTGTCGGTGTACCAAGACGAAAGCCTTGTGTTGTTCTTGAAGAGCTACTTGGTGTTGGTCTTCTCCCATATAGCGTCTTCTAGGTTTTAAGATGGTATCTAACGGCAACACGACGTCTCTATTGTACAACAGGTAGAATGGTGAGAACTTTGTTGACTCATTGACATGAAATCTTATTGCTGCTAAGACTTGGTTCAAGTAAAGATCCCATGTTTGGACATCTTCCTTGATCTTCTTAGACATGACATCATGTAGAGTTCTGTGAAACCTTTCCACTCTGCCATTTGCTTGTGGGCTGTAGTACGATGTCTTGATGTGGTGAATGTTCATTTCCTTCAAAGTTTCTTCTACTTTCTTATTAACATTTTCGGTCCCATTGTCACTTACCATTTCCAGAGGTGTACCATGTCTTGGAAATATCTCTTCAATCAGAAGGTGAGCTATGTTACCTGCAGACTTGTCTGGTACAGCGAAGGCTTCTGGCCAACCCGAATACAAGTCTATAAATGAGACGATGTACCTGTTTCCGGATAAGGTCGTGGGATAAGGTCCTGATAAATCAATTCCAATCTTGGCAAATGGATAAGGTGGAGTATCCATTTCTTGAATAGGTGGTCTTGGTCTCTTGGCACTTCTGGTCTGGCACGTGACGCATTTCTCAATGTAAGAGTTGATCTTCTTGTACATATTGGGGAAAAAGTACTTACGTCTTATGGAATCATAAGTCTTGTCGAGTGCCATGTGTCCTAGGTGGTCATGATACTGCTTGAGAACTATTTCTTCCAAGTCTTGTGGTATGTATAACCTAAGTCTTGGTTCATCCGAGTCTCCTTGTGATAAGTAATACAATAGCCCTTCTTCCGCTGCTTCAAAGAAGTGTGTTTCTTCTGTCTTGGTAGCAGTTCCTTTCTTCAAACGGTTTCGAATCTTGGTGACTTCATCGTCCTTTTCCTGTTCTTCACGCATATCAAAGTCTCCTTGTAAGTCTATCTCCGGTTTCGAAGGATCATCAGGAAGGTCAATCTTACAGCTCGCAAAGTCCCTTGGGTTGAACTTGTTTGAATTGATGGTGCTAATTTCAAGTGCTCTGTCATCAATATCAGGCTCGGACATGGTATCTTCTTGATCATTGTCTGGATGTTTGGTGTCATCTGAAGGAATCCTTGACAAGAGGTCAGCACAGTGATTTTCCTTTCCTTGGATGTATTCGACCTTACAATTGTATCCTGCTATACTTAAGGCCCATTGTTGAATCTTCTTGTTCTGCATGGGTGAGTCTAAGATGTACTTTAATGGCTTGTGGTCAGTTCTTATGGTGAACTGAGCATTGTGTAAGTAATGATCAAGTTTTTGTAAGGCGTAATGAATGGCAAAACCTTCCTTCTCAATGGT
>JAOXYH010077049.1:0-10878 GCA_028566455.1 Botula fusca
ATATATTTCGATAAGAGTGGATCTCTTGGGCCGTATGAAAGGCGAAATTTGCTGTCCTTACCCATCTCTCCCCTTTTCTAGTGGCAGTTAAAACTCGTTGTCCCAGTTATCCCCCGCCTTTATTTTTAAGTTTTTTTTTTACTTTATTAACCTGTTCTTTTCCTTAATATAGCTGAAATATTGCTGACTGGACATTAAACTCCCATTAATCAATCAATCAATCAATCCATCAATTACAGAAAATACCCGAAAGATTATTCAGGCAAAGTGTGGCTAATGTTAGCGCATGAGTTCTATGGAAGACGATTTCTGGAAAAATTAAGAAGAAAAACCAAAACAAACTCTGTAAGGAGCCGTCTGGCTATTTCAGTGTAACCAGAACTTTCCAGATATGTAGATGCAGATGACATTTTTTGCAGGATGTTCTGAGACTTCTAAACATGAAATGGGGAAATACCTTAGACTCATTTTTTAGCGATTCAGGATTACCGCCAAACAGATAAAACCTTAAGCAGTATGGGTATGTAAAACAATATTGTGATGAAATATTATGCCTGACTTGATTTGAATTGGTTGTATTCAAATAGAGTTCTGGTTATTGCTTTTGTAACTGTATTTGAGATCTATTGTTGGCATTTCACGGAAATTAAAAAAAAAGGTTTCAAAGATTTTAAAAGATTGGCGCACAGAAATCTAATTCTTATTGGTAAATCACAGTTGTGAAAACATTTGTTTTTCTATAACTTATTTATTTGAAAACATCTGCACCAAACTTGCTGGATATTAGATTAAATGTTTAATTCATTGTTGTTCAGATTGGAAACTTGAACGAAAGCACCTTGATTAGCGATTTTGAACATGATGGGCTATACATGTTACATAACCGTCATGAGTGTCTAAATCGGAAATGTGCATGAAGATTTTTATACCAACCCTGCGAAGTAGCGGAGGGTATAATGATTTTTTTACCCGTCGGTCAGTCCGTCCGCCATCAATATGTTGTCACTTTGATAGCATCCTCATATTTTGCCGGATTGGGATGTTGTTTACCAACAATAAACACGATTTGATATTATGCAGAGATGTTTCGCCCCTCTCTTGTTAATTCGATTAACTGTTTCAAAACCAATTATGTACTTACTATACCAAATGTTATAAGAATATAATGTCTAGTACTAAATTAACAATTTACTAATAAATATAACAAGCAACTCAAGTCATCTGACTGTAAAATGAGGTCAAGGCCAGGTTACATCTGTCAGCTTGACACCTTACACTGAGTTCATAAACTTTAAAATACCCATCCACCATGTCTAGTTACTGAGAAACTGACATAATTCGAAAACGTGAACAATGGTCACTTGAGCATAACAGTGAGATCAAGGTCAGGTGACACCTGCCAGACTGCCATGTACACCTTACCATGAATTCATATTGTCGAACCACTATGTCTGGTTAGTGACAAACTGGCTAATCACTACAACTTGACACTGGTTACTAGAGTATACAATGAGATAAATGTTACGCACACCAGTCAGACTGACATTGTTCATCTTACTATGAATTAATATACGAAATATTGTTGAACCACCATGTCTAGTGACTGATATTTAATTATGAATGCTAGACGTGGGGCTCTGTAGCGTCAAGTGAAGTCAGTCAGGTGACATGTATTAGCTTGGCATATACCAACTAAGTAGTATCTATAGATTAAATACGGCGGATTTAAGTATTACAGTTGCCGCGAAATGGACTAAATCATGAAAATGTGACGCAAGTCACTCAAGCCTGAAATTGAGGTCAAGATCAGGTGACAGATGTCAAACTGGCATGTATCTACAGATAAAATATTTTTTACGGTTAAAATATGAGTCCATGTTTCTCAATTTGAAACAGTTCTGTTAAATTACAGAAATTTGTGCATTTTACTCCCATGTTCTATTAATAGTAACACCAGCCATGTTTGTTGATAGGCAGGATTATTGCACACCAATTTGATTAGACAGATACCCTAAGGATGATTAAGGCATTATTTAGTATATGTAGGCCTAATGGTTTCATAGGAGAAGATTTTTTATAAAAGTTTATGATAGATGGAGCTCGGATTCAAAGTGGTAGCAAAAGCTCACAGTGGCCCTTTGGTGCAGGTGAGGTAAACACGCATCAAGTCGGACAAAATACCATAATGAAAGAAAATATCATTTTTACCCCTTTTTCTAAACAGTTGGGACCAGAATGTTAAAATATTTAGATATTGTCAACTAGAACAAAAGTCATTGCACTGAAACCCAAACTGTCCAGAGAAGGATGACGATAGATTAATATGAAATGTCCTCATATTTTTTGCAGTCATGTAAAAACGCTTACAACAGATGAAGGACAAAGACTGACGCAAATTGGTGAGGACTTTATAAATGACAGTTGCTCCAGGGAAGACTGATACATGCCAGTTCAGAAGTAAACGGAACAATGATGGATGCTAGCTTTCACAGACGCTTGAAAGAAAAAATTCAGTATGAAAACTTTCAGAAAGAGTTATCGAATGTAAAATTTGTTTCTTCTTTCCGATTTCAATACCGCAAAGTCTACAACGCTAAATTTAACTGTTTTAGAATCTGTCTCCTTCACACTTTCAGAAAAGAATTAGGCTAAGTTGAATGGTAATAAACCGAGACAATTCTTCCCATTTTGTCTTTTCTTTTTCTCATAAATGGGTAACACTTACACAATAATTTTACAGCAGTTATAAATTCAAATACTTTGTTTGATCATTTTATCTGGATTCTCGTGTTTCAGATTTCTACTTGAACCTGTTGCTTTGGTATTCTGTTGCCGATATCTGGGTTCTTGCTGTATTCAATATAATAACCGTACCATTTTCAACAACACGAGCTCTTCCAGCATCAGTGAACTCGTATGCATGATCCGCTTGTGTAAATGTTTTGACTGCACCAGTGTTTGCCGATATAATGTACCCTTGGCCGTTTATCTCTCCATATTTAATATCTCGTGGTTGATAAAAGGAATAAATCCCATGACGCTTCATGTGAACTCCTGAAATGTATGACACTTAAACAAATATTGTAATTACAACTGTTTGGTTCTGAAAAATATGGATTGCCTGACAGAAAAAAAAACAAAAACGAAAATGTGACTGTAAGACCTCGAGTGTTTTGAATTTCGTCCTATCAGCTATTTTTTTTTAAATATGTTCAATGTAAATGAGTGCAAAACCAAAATCACTCGTGCATGTGGGTCAGGTTCAACCACATTGTTCTTGCCTTTGTTGTATTATATATATAAAAAAATAAAATCAAAGTAAAATGTCATTTAGAGATAATCTCGAGTTTTACAGTTGCCACATACCATCTGGACTGCTGTTTTCCGGCAAATATGTCCTATATATATATATAGGTCTCTGATAACTTTGCCAAAACAAAACACTTAACCAAAATCACTGATTCATGTTATGTAGGTTAGGGTGACCAAAATGTTGTTAAATTAAGCTATACTTTTCACAAGGACTCTAACAGTGAATTTCCATTCAGATATAACTATAAATGTACCTAAACATAAAACCTAAGCAAAGTCCTCAAACATGAAATGCAGTTCAGGGTAAATCAAATGCTACTGAGATGATTTATACTATAATCCGATAGTGAATATTCATTCACATATAACCATGAATCTGTGAATTTAATGGGCCTAATTGCAACTACACAACAAAAGTTAGTCATACATGAAATGTACGTTACAGTGATAAAAAAGGGTGAAATATTACTCATAGTATCACAGAATCCTCAGAAATGACCGTGAACACAACTTCACCTAGTCCTTCAGGCATGACAGTTAGGTTAGGGTGTCTTTAAAATCTAGTGCATCTGACTGTGCGGTATCAGAGAGCTGAAAGGGATTGTAAACCCATAAACAATTGTTGTTTCATCTGTTAATATATTTATAAATATACTTGAAAAGTGTTTCTTTTATCTCAAAGCCCCACTAATTAGCCACAATTAATTGAGAAACATTGACACAGAATGCTGACATAATTTCGCACCATGCATCTTGTTGATGACGCATCTGTGGCACTATCACTACTCATGCTACATTGGCACTGAGCAATGTATCAAAAAAAAAAAAGAATACTTGCATTGTAGTGGTTGGCGATTGGAAAGTTGTTCAGTATTTCGATGTTGACACCATAAATTACAAGTAAAACAATCTTAACTCACATGATAGAATTATACGGATGAAAAACATGCTTGATCTTGTTGATATTTATCTGGAGGGCAAACAGTATACCGGTATACAGACGATGCCTCAATGTGAAAAAAAAGCTGTTTGGACTATTTTTTCTTATTATACTCGACTGATTTTGAATCTTTTGTACACAAACTTGACTTGGATATAAGTTATGGATTGGACCATTACCCAGTATATCTGACCCTTCATTTTATAATCAGATAAAAGAGAAAGGGCACTTTAAGAGTAGCTTCTTCCAAGTAAAAAAAGTATGGTCTTGATGTCCTTGTTTTTATAACTCTTTTTGAGTATCAAATTGTTTATCTTCTGACATGATATAATTTTCCTTGTGTGTTCAGTATCTCGCCATTTCTTTCTGTTTGATTGATTGATTGATTGAATGGGGTTTACCGCCACTTTCAGCTATATCGTGGCGGTCAGTTTTAGTGGTGGAGGAAGCCGGAGTCCGACCTTGGGCAGGTAACTGACAAACCTTATCACGTACGGCTGCAAGTCAAGTGCACCCTTTTTTGTTTACAAAGCGGGGTGCGAACTCACAACCCAGAGGTGATAGGCTTCATGTACAGTGATTATACAGGTAAACTAACGACCTTAACCACTCGGTCACCCATGCCCCCTGTTTCTTCCAAAATTCCTAGTAAAGTTTCTGGTGACTTGCCTGTTTTTTGGAAATTACTGGTGAGTCACCAGAAACTTGACTAGAAATTTAATTTGGATGATATTAGTAGCCTCCTCTGGAATGGAGTTGGAAGGAAACACACCCTCTTCCCAAGAAATCGTGTTTTACTTTTTATGATGTGGATACGGTCTTACCCATCGTAACATATGCTTTCTGCAATACTTAAGTTAGTGTGTCAACCATTAAGGGCGTTATCCACCTGTGCGTATCTATTTTTTTTAACTCTATCGTAATCTGATTTATTTGCCATCTTTGGATGAATGGTGTAATTTGCAAAGGCGAATGGAAAAACTTACCTTTTGGCGTAGGTGCTATAGATGGCACGTCCACGGATATTTACAGACCGAGTAATGAACCACAGGAACTTTATTTTTCGGGGAAACAATCAATATCACTGCATACATACCCAAGTGGTAATAACTAATTAGGGCTTTATTTGTCATGTTGAATGTGTTTTTTTTTGTGGCATCAAAATGATGCACAGCAGTTGAGTTTAATGAGAAATATTGGCGGTGAATTATTCATGTAAGGGGACAAAATTTATCCTAACAGGCACCCAACTATGACTCCGTATACAAGACAACAGTTAGCTAGAAAACGGGAATATATGAGAGTGAAATGCAGAAAACTAAAACAGAAAAATTATAGAATCTAGAGTAGGTGTTGTAGATACTATCGGCGAGCTGAAATGCTACAAAGTTATGGGAATATTGTTTAGACATAAGAGAAGACGATTGAAATCAGTAGTTTCTATTTGTGCTGCCTTTGTTTGTCGTAGAACATAAAAATCATTATAATAAATTTATTTATTTTGAGATGACCCCTATTTTAATGTTACCTGTAATCGTATGCTTCATAGTTATCCTAAGTGTAAACGTAGTTTCCGCAAATGTCTTGCAAGAGACAATCTGTATTAAGCAAAACCCTGTTTTATAAGACCATTAATTTCAGATCATTTTATAGTGTATTTCTGTATTAAAAAGCTAACTGTCGTATAAGACTGTTTTGTTCTCCCTTGAGTGGTCTCTTAAAACAGGTTTGACTGTATATCCCCCAGGATTACAGATCAAAGAAAACTAGACACAATGTCATCCATCTTTCCAGACTCTCCTCTATTTAACAATTGTGTTCATACTTGTACAAGAATCTATAATAAGCTTGATGATTATATTTTTAAACAAAAATTTTTAGAAAGTTTTGCAGTAATATAGCAGCTTCACGCAGAAGAATGAGGTATAGATCTCATAGCTTTTACAATGGACAGGATCTTACAAGTTAGATTATGTAAAGCGTTACCAATTTTTTACATTAAATAAAAGTAATAATGGAAGCTTAAAGTTCATAGGACTGACAAGATCATTGAATCTAGATCTTCATACTCTTGACTTGATACAGGCATTTTCAAATGAAAATGGTGGGTTAAACCAGGTTTTACGGCATGCAAAACTTCCCACTTATATGACTTCAAATTCATGAATCGGAATTCTGTAAGTTAACGTCTCGTCCCTTGTCTGAAGAAGGATAAAGGAAGATAACAAGGCAAAGATAAAATATTCTCTCTATACAAATCAAATGATACAGGACGATTTTGAGTGAAGATCCTAATCAATTGTGTACGATTGCGTCGTGAATCTACCATTAAAATTTGAGCACCTTTTCCACTTCTGGCTTAAATTCGAACTGTTGAAGTAAACTTCAGCATTTTCGCTAAAATCTTAATGCGCAAGCTACAGGATATAATTTTTGAAAGGACCAATGGAGGATCACTCTGGTTATGTGTTGGTTAAAATATGGAAGGTTAATGTGCATATTTTCTCGATTAAATATAAATAAATGGGTTCCATAATTTCCTTTTTCAAAATTTGAATCGAATGATGAATATGCAAGTAAATCGTACTAAAAAGAAGAAAATACATATGTATCGGGACGAGATTCCCCAACTTATGACAGAAGCAGAAAACAGATAAGAGAAATCTTTAAATGATCACATTTCCAACGTACTACTACTATTGATTGGGCATACATGATCGGTAATGACATCATAAATAACATCAACTAGTGTTCGCATCAGTATTAACCAATATAAATATATATATATTTATATAATAAATACATTATATGGGAATTTAATTTGAAATTAAATTTCCTTTTAAATATAATAACTACAAACGAATAAGACAAGACGTTTTATGTATATATTTTACCTGTTGGTTTTGTAGAAGTACTTTCCGTTGTGGCTTTAGTTACTGAAGTAGACTGGCTTGCTGTAGTAGACGGAACAATTGTTGACACTGGAAAAAAAAACATTTAGTTACTACAGTTTATGCTGATGCAAATAGAGAGTATATCATGAAACTTTTCTAAACAAGCTTTTCATCAGTGTATACATGGCTTTCAGATGTTCGGGTTCTAGTTGTACGGATGAAGTTAAAAACAGAAACCGCCGCCTGCTGGTCCAAGTTTAAATAAAGCATTTTTGTATTTGTTTATTTACTACCACCGTGTCGATACCATTGCTGGTGAACTAAGGAAGCCGGAGTGCCCGGAGAGAGCCGCTGACTGACGAGCAACACTTTTACATCTCAACATCTGAAAGGGCTAACAGAAGTTCTTCTGGGCTCATGCTAAACTATGTTCTATGGTGGTATATATCTTTTGAATTTCTGCAAGCATACTAAAGATAAAATTTCAAGTGGACGCTAAAAGAAAATTTACTGTAAATGGTTTCTACAAATTTCCCTTTAGAGATGAATGAAATATGAAAGGCTTAAAACAAGTAAGTATAAACAAAAATACATAAAGGTTTCCATACAGTCCTTGATTACAAGCATTCAGTAAAGGTAAAATTTCAAAAAGCACAAGAACAATTTTATTTAAAAGAATTTACCTGTTGGCGTTGTTACAGTGGTGGACTTAACGGTAGTTGTTCCTAAAATGGAAAGATAAAATATATATTGATTGTCTCAAGAAAAAACTATTTTGCAAATTCCAAGATCACATGAACAATCCATCGGCAGTGTGAAATAATTAATGTAGTTTTATCCACGACAAACATTTATAATCAGACATCCTTCACGGTATTAACAAAAAATAAACATTCATTTTCAATTATATAATTGCAGATAATTTTGTGAACAGAAAAAAAAATTGAATTCTAATTTCATTAAGTAAGTCACATTTAATTACCAGGAGTATAACAGACATTGATTTCAACTTGTGAAACATATGATGAAATTGTTCCACCAGTCCTTGGTTTAAAAGTCAATCGGAGTGAATGAGCCTCTCGCATTCTAAAGTCTGTCAGTAGAACCTGATCAATACCCACAGTCTCTATTCCATATGTTTTCTACAAGATAACATTTCCTGTTAATACAACAGTGTTCAGTTTTATCAGTGCATTGAAAGATAAACATACAGCGACGTACATAATGACCCACGCACCATATACCATGCCCCTATGAACCATACATCATCGGGCATCGAATCATAAATGATGCAGTGTAAGCGAATATGTAATGTATTTATTGATTCTAAAATTAAATAGTCAAATGACTTAGGACCCCTATTGCCACCTAGTGCAAAAGTTTTAAACAGGGAACATATAATACCTTATCTAGCTAACCTGGCTTGTCTGCTTCCAAATACTGTGGATTCATTTATTTTCGTTGATACCAATTTTCGTGGTTCAAGTTACTATTCTTAGTAACAAGGCTACTGACAATTTACATTTCGTTGGATATTTAAATTCGTGGTTCGCCTTTACCCACGAAATCAACGAATATTGGTATACCACGAAAAATAATGAATGCAAAATAATATTTTTATCATTTAAACGTCGAAATGAACAACACCTTTCTAAGTAGAGTAGTTGTAAATGAATCGGTATAGCGATTTTTCAAATGTTCCTGCTGGTTCTGGAGGAACAGAAACAACTAAATGGTTGAAACTGAAATTAGTGTCTGCTATGTATTGTAGTCCACTAGTGATTCAACCAGTTGAAGTAGGACAACGTTTTTTTCGGACTTTACCTATTCATTCTGTGTTTCGACAGGAACTGGTATCCTATTCCAATAAAAAGAAGTATTCCATGTTCCTAAGAATTCACCTATGTGTGTTGAAAGGCACCGAGATATAGGTTTGCCTTGAAAAAAATAATGCAACACCAACGGCTATGTTTAAGTCAAGAAGCAATATCTGAAATTGTAAAACTGCTAAAAGCCACCCTGCTCTCTCCAATACCGATCGCAATACAAAACCTCATATTTTTTGTCATAGCGGCCATATTTGATATGTCAATCTAAGCTATGAAAAATAATGATGTGTTGAATGGTTACAAGCTAAAGATATAGGTTAACATCGAACATATAAAAACTGAAATCAAAACACCAAAAAAAAAAAATAATAAAAAAGCAGAAGAAAACAAAACAAAAGAACCAAGAAAAAAATTTAAAAAAACAACAAAAAAATCAAAAACAAAAAACAAAGCAAAACAGAACAAAGAAAAAAATATAGTTAGTGTAGTGACTTTTACATACAAACTTCTGGGTTTTGGTTTGAGTTCAAATTGCCAGTGCTTTAGTTCTCGTATCGCATCGTCTGTTTCTATATAGTTTGCTACATGTTTTGGGTTTCTTTTTTGTTTTGTCCTGGTTTGTTGTTGTTTGTTTCCGCGCTTTTGCCTTGTCTCTTCATTGAAGAATTCCGGATTAACGCTTGAGCCTGTTGCTCCGGAATTCTGTCGCAGATATTTTAACTATTTTCTATTATATTTATACCTTAACATCTGACTTGGTTCAGTTATGAATTCAAGTAAAATTATGATCAATTACTCAATAATGTGCTACTCGAAATGTAGAAGCAATGAAAATATACTTACATTTTCACTTGTCACAACTTTGTCATTGCTGTCCAGTAATTCAATCGTAACCGACTCTATATTACTTGTTGTCAATGAACCATCAACGAATTTGGCAATGTAACCTGGTTTACTGATCACGTATGTGATCTGGCTTCCTGTTACGCCCGGAGACCACACGTTATCGGATCCCTTCAGTGAGTCAAGTGCATCTTCGTTTGGTATATTATTGACAAGAACATTGAAATTTTCATCTCTCCAAGTATTATAATTTATAGTCTCAGGGTAGTCACAAACAGCTATGAATAAAAACATAATCAAGATAAAACGTGAAAAAATGTATGATTTACTATGTTTGTAGTGCAGTCCGGAGAAAGTCACAAAAGGCAGCCAATTACATAAATTACATTAGAATAAAACAGTAAAAGTAAAGGAACTTTAGCTAGGGAAGCGCATAAGATGAGCATTTCGCTTATCTCTAAAGTATCTTAGGCGTCTGCGTATTCAACTGCAATACCTCAACTGTTGAAAATAGAGTATTATTACTGTTATGAAATATTCATATGTACTCACTTATTGGCTGGGTTGTAGTAGTTGGACTAACTGAAATATCAATAAGAAAAATAAATAGCAATTATGTTCCTGATATTAGATAGTTTGTTGGAGAAATCGATGTGATCAGTTCTAATGAAAACGCTGAACTGACTATAGGAAATTATAAGCTGGGAAGGAATCACCATTTTAATATTTCTTTTCCAGTAATGAACACAACACTTTCTGTAAACAATCAGAACATACATAAATCTTACCTGTAGTTGTGCTTATTGTGCTAGTGCTGACTGATGTTGTTCCTGAAAAATTACATCAAAACATTTAACCTTTAATGCCCTGAACGTGTTCTCAATTATAATAGTAATGAAAGTTGGTTTGTTGTTTTATCGGTACACGGTCTGGTATGTTGCCTTTGGCTGTGTTCAGTGTGCTCATATGTAAAATATATATCGTGTCTTCCAGAATTTTGGCCACGAGCGTGTCTGATGAAGGTTAATCCAGAAAAGCGCTTCACACGCAGTAAAATTTA